>QANZ01034463.1:155331-312144 GCA_003254925.1 Chamaecrista fasciculata
AAAAAAAAAAAAAAGCTAACATATATCATGGTCGACATATACATTCAAATATCATTTTTTTAAAAAAACTATATATTACTATTTTGAATTGATCTTTTCAAAATTAAAATGTGTATTTATTTTTAGAAATTGAGTTGTCAGTTTGTGATTTTTCAGAGAATAAATTGTTAATTTACTCAAAATCTAAAATATATATAATTTTGAATAAATTAAATTAACAATTCCACAGACGTACAATTTAACAGTTTCAATTGTGATGGATTGGAGACATCAATTTAGCAGTTCTTGATTAAATTAAGAATTGTGAAGCGAGGGTCTGAAGGGCCTCATTAATCTTTTAACGCCTTTTTCAGATTCTGCTATATATTCTTTTTTTTTTGGCCAAAGATTCTGCTATATATGCTGCAGGGTATCTTCTTTTTTGTAAACATTTTCTCATTTTTTTTAATTATTATTTGATAATAATATTATTCTTTCACAATCCTCACTTTTTGGCTTTTACTAAACGTCATTCAAGCCATATTATAATTATTTACTATTTCTTTATTGCTTCCACTTTTTGTAGTGAAAATTACAAATTTGTATTTTATGACACAATTCATTTGATACTATGAATAATACGTTTAGCAAAGAGAATAGCTAGTGACTGTAGTAATTAAATTACACACAGAATTAACAAACCACACAACAAGCTGTTTAAAACAAATTAAAAAAATAAATGAAGAGGGGTCCACCTGAAAGCAATGGATAGATGTTAGTCATTTTTGGGTTTGTGTTTGGAATCATTGACATCATCACTGGATGTAGTGTTTGGACTATGAGGATACTCCATAGCTGGAGTGGCAGTGTAGCTACGCTTTGGAACATCCGTAAAGGTGGCCAACAAGAGATCAAAGTAAAGAGGAAACTGAGCCAAAGCAAAAAGTGTGACTGGGAAAGAAGTGACAATATAAATAGGAAGTGCGTCATAACGAAGTCGATGATTGAGCACAAAGAAATGGCCAGCACAGAAAGAGACCAACATGGAGGCAATGGACAAGAACAATGACGACAAACCCAATAGAAGCTTCGTGGGAAGGTCTTTGTTAAAGTCAAACTCTTGATAACGAGAAGTGAGTATTGATAAGAACATGACGGTGGATGTTATGGAGAAACAGAGAGCCACGAGTGATGAGATGGCAAACACGTTGAAAGCAGGCTCGTTCTCCAGGTTCGGTTCACCGCTCGATCCGAAATCGCCGGGCACCGTCGTCGACGACGCAAACGCCACCGTGGCAACCAGCGTCGCCACCACCGAGCATGATTCAGCGGTTTTGGTCAACCATTCTCCCCCGCTTTGCACCATTTTACTGTGAGTCTCGTTGAATATGTCTTTTGGGGTTTGGAAATTGTTGTTGTATCGGGCGAAAAAATGCAATGGCATTGATTCTTTCACAAACTGCAGGCATCACATGCATTATTTATCAAACATTTGGATAGGTATTTAAAATTGGTTAAAGGTTCATTTTGGTCTTAAATGTATGCCCTAATGTTTATTTTGGTCCATTATGTTTCAAAGTGTTCAAATTGGTCCTAAATGTTGGCAAAATGTTTCATTTTGGTTCAAACTATTGAATATGGCTCGTTTCAAATTCAAACGTGACGAGTTTAGAGCTACGTATTGTTCTCAAAGAGTATTTTCTCTATTTAGTTGGGACCGTCAACAAACGAAGTCAAATCGATCATAAAAATTAACTGCTCGTTTCATGGTCAAACAAGTAAAATTGATCATATCTCTCTCGTTTTAAATTCAAATGTGACAAATTTAGAGCTACAAGTTCCTCTTAACAAGTCTTTTGAACTTGAAACAAGAGACGAGAGAAATATGACCAAATTCAATAATTTGAGACCAAAATGAAACATTTTGCAAATATTTAGGACCAATTTAAACCTTTTGAAATATAATGGACCAAAATGAATATTAAATTACATTTAGGACATAAATGATTCTTTGACCTTAAAAATTTATAATGTGCAATTTAAGAATTGAATTGACCTGAAACCACTTGATTTCGGACTGCATTTGGAGTGCTGCACCAGCAATGAGCCAGGGCTTGTAGCCTTCATGTTTGGCTGCTAAGTGCAATGCGCTGTTTCCATCAATGTCAACCTGCCTGAATAGACTTTCTTTAAAGATATTCTTTTCCATCAACAGCTTATACACATGGGGTTGCCTCTTCTCCACTGCCAACAGCACTATGTTCTTTTTCTCTTCATTCATGTCGTAGATTGCCACTGGAAATAATTCCACAATTTTCTTCACCATTTCCGTCACACCATTCTGTGCCGCGATTAGTATGGGCGTATCACATATTCTCTTTCTAGATTCTGTCTCACCTGCACTTTCATTTCATTATATTAATATAAACCTTTACAATACATACATATTATTACTTAATTTGATGTTAATTCATTACCCAAAGTTAATTAATATTTAAACTTACCGCTTTCCTCGGTGGGCGTTTGGGGTTTATAAGCACTGAAGGGTGAGGAATCGGATAATTCGGATCCACTACGCTCTGGTTGGCTCCCATTGTTATCGTACTCATAATCGCAAGCACAAACAAGAAGTTCATTCATTATTTGAATAGACCATGTGTGCTTCTGCTTCTTTCGACGTATCTTCTTCAAATGGTGCGATCCTTAATTTATTAAATGTAGATGCAAATATATATATATATATGTATAAGAAAATCTTTGGAATTGATATAATTAAACGGATTAGTTTGTTGTGGTGTCCTTCATGTCTGCAAAATTTTTCATCAAATAAATTAACTATACCTTTTCCAAGAATGATCAGCAGGACTACGTACAAAATCTTGAGGAACTGATACCACGTTCTATAATTAGCTGGCAAAAGCCCATATCCTTGAGCTTCAACTTGCGGTCCTAATTAATTCAGCAATGATAAGATAAGAATGTTTTTGATTAATTAATTGTTGTCTCTAGTTATTGATGACCTGCTGATATTATTGATCAAATTAAATTATCTAAAACGATTATGACCTGCAGCGCCACTATTCTTGGTGTTTGGCTCTGCGTTTTCGGGATCCTCAGGCGGTTGATCTCTTTTTTTTCCTATAGCAAATTTTTCCTTTCAAAGATCAACAAGTGCATGCAAAAGATATTTTTATTTTTTATTTTCTTAAAAATTAAGCAGTCAAACATGAGTAAACTATATTAAAACATTTATATATTAGTAAACTGATTTTCGTGCAAATAATAAATATGATTGTTATAAAAATATATATATTGAAAAGAGTACATGGAAACATTGTAATATTGTACCAATAATGACACCCGCAGATCTAGTGGCGCTGATAACGTCGAAGAACGTCTTGTAATTGTCTGGAAAGTATTGTCGAATAGCTTGATTATCCTTGGGCGAAGTATGAACTCGCGGGGCTTTTTCTACCTTTAGATGCTCAACAAATACACCTTCACAAAGCGCATGCATGCATATGAATTATGTATTACATGTTAATTAATTTCACAATGAATGAAGAGGACAAATTAATTACATACAGTGATAGATGATGGTTTCAATTCGTCCAAGACGACTGCCACTTTTGAAAGCAGAAGGCTTTGCTGCTAGCAGATGCAGTGGTAACAATCCCTTCTCGTTCACTCTGTTCACAAGCGTCTCTCCGTACAGTTTGATTATTTGAAATGCCAAATCTGCATGCATATATCAGAAGAAATCAGGACTTACATTTAATTATTTTGTAAAACTGATATATATTTGAAGATGGTTTTAATTTTGAGTAGTGTGAGAAATACCAAAATGGTCTCCAGCGATGGCAGAATGAAGAATGGTATCACCGTCGAGGCTCCTTGTACAGTTAGCATAATTGGGAGGATAATTAGGATTACGGATATAATGAAGGGAAAGGAAAGATTGTTTTTGGCCATTTAGAGCGGCGAGAAATAGAGGTGTCTCGCCGTCCACGTTACGACAATCCACTAATGAGGGATCCTTGGAAGCAATTAGGTGACACATTCTCACATTTCCCATTGAAGCAGCTATGTGCAATGCTGTGTTATCTCTTTGATTTTTGGTTTCCAGAACCTTCTTAACATTATCTTGATGAGTTTGAACCAGATGCTGCAACATTTGATCTACCACATCGTCTTTCCCTTCCCACGCTGCTATGTGTAACACTGTATCCCCTGACCTCGTTATTGGGGCATTCTGAATCCACTCCTCTTGCTTAAACATTTCCACTACTTGTTTCCATTTCCCTCTCATGGCATCATGAAACACTTGTTTCTTCTTATTGCTAATTACCACACCCTCCATATATAATTAATTCTATGCTCTGTTTTTCTCTGTACCACCTATATTCCACTATCAATATATGTTTGCATGGATGTACGACTCTACCTTCATATGAATATATATGTGTGTGGTACAAGGGATCGGATATCTTTCTTGATCACTTTAATTTTGCTCAGTTATCAAGTTATTCCACTTTCCCATCGTTCTCAACTCGGATGCTCAAATTTTGTTTTAGCACTGGCACAAAAGAAAAAGGCAGAAGAGTAAAGAAATGTAAATTGAATTGAAAGCACAAGGTAGCACAGTAGCCAGAGAGAGATTACGGGATTTTGTTTCTATCTTTCTGCTTCATCACTTCTCAGGGTGCATGTGCCTCTTACTTATACTGAAAGCAAAGGTCATCCATGTGTTACATGCACTGGCGAGTGGCCAGTAGTGTTACACACATACAACAGTTACCACTTAATTAAGGATAAATTATAAGTAAGGTCATTTAATTTGAGTAATTAGATATTGGGTCTCCATGGTTAAAAAGTGTCAAAATTGGGCTTGAAGTTTACACCGTTAGTAAAAAAGATCCATGCGGTATATTTTCGTCAAAAAAATTAATAGACACCATTGTTTTTATCATCAACATTTCACTCTTTCTTTCAAGATTTTCTTTCAAATCAAAAATAAAATTATAAATTTATAACCTTTATTTTTATTTTCTCTAATAATTATCGAGATTCCCAATTCAACTCATTTTCATTTTTTTGACACAAATGAGAGACTCTTGAAAGAATGGGCAAAATCTTGATAAAAATATTAAAGTCTATTAATTTTTGGACAAAAATATATTGCAGTACCCTTTCTATTAACAGAATAAATTTTATATAAGATCAATATGAAACAAAAAGAATATAAGAGATCAATTTTCATCGAGGAGAACTCACTAGTCACTTTTTTTTTTTTTATCGAATAACTCACTAGTCACTTCACTACTTCACACTTGCACCCTCACCGGCGAGTCCGATTTCACTCATAATTTTTTTTTTGAAAAGGACTTCACTCATAAGTGTTAGATTACTTACACTCATGTAGGGGTGTTCAAAATCGAACCAAACCGATTGAATCAAACTAAGTTGAACCAAACTGAACCAAACCGCAACAAAATCGACATTCAAATGGTTTGGTTTGGTTTCATTTTTGTTATTTTTTGGCGGTTCGGTTCGGTGGCGGTTTGATCCTCTATCAAACCGAACCAAACCGCACGTTTTACTACCATGAATCCATATATATAAATAATATAATTTATATGCATGAATCCGCTATAAGGCTTGCAAATTAGGGAAGGGTGTGCTGGGCCAGTTGGGGAGCACATCCTATTTCCATTATGGGCCTACCATTATGATTCACTCCATTCATCTATTCACTTCATATATATATATCTTCCTACTGAATAAGTATTACATAAACCATAATAAACTATATATATAAACCATAAGTATTACAAATCACACACACTCATTCTATAATCTTTTATATATATATATATATATGCAAATAATCATGTAACTCTTTTTTCTTTTTTAATTTTGATTGTTCAAGGTTCTATTTCGATTGATTTAATATATATATTTATTTTAAAATTAATAGTAATTAAAAGTCAAACCGCCCAAACCGAACCGCTAAAACCGTCATTTGATTGGTTTGGTTTGGTTTGGTTTGATATTTTTTTTCAAACCGAACGGTTTGAGTTTTCTCTAAACCGATGCGAACGGTTCGGTTTGAAAGATCACTTAAAACTGCCCAAACCGTCCAACGAACACCCCTACACTTATGGACGGTTTAATTTGGATTTGTTTAGTTTCATTAATTAAGTTTTAGTTATTTTTAATCAAAAATTTTCTTGTAATAAAATAAAGAGTAAAACCATTTTTTGGTCTTAAAATTTTATATAAATTTTTTATTTCCTTTTCAAAATTTTATATTTTGGAATTGATTTTATCTTTTTTTGTTATTTTAATCTAATGAATTAATGACAAATTTTATGTAATTTATGATATGTTATGTAAAATTGTTGAAATAAAATTAGATATTGACTGAAATAAAAAATTATGTGACGAAATTTGTTATTAATTTATTTGACAAGATTAAGATAAATAATGAAATTCACTAAAATATGAAATTTTAGAGAAAAAAACAAGTATATAACAAAATTAAAAAATTATGTGAGACAAAAGGACTTATTTTATATTGAGATATAATATTGTAAATCACACACATATATATTTGGAAACAAATTAAAGTGAATATATAATAAACAAATAAACCACACAAGGATTAAAAAAGAAGGGATGTATAGATTGGTGCCCCTTGATGAAGTCCCTTTCTGGTGGTTTAAATGTTATAAATTAATGTCAGTCTGTTTTCTGTTTTGAGGATTTGATATTGTCTTCCTTGGGATTGGAAACATACTCCATAGCTGGAGTGGCCTTGTAGCTACGCTTAGGAACATGCGCGAAGGTAGCCCACAAAAGATCAAAGTAGAGAGGAAACTGAGCCAAAGCAAACAGAGTAACTGGAAACGAAGTAACAACATAGATAGGAAGTGCGTCGTAACGAAGGTGATGATTGAGCACAAAGTAATGGCCAGCACAGAATGAGACCAACATGAAGGCAATGGACAAGAACAATGATGACAAACCCAATATGAGCTTCAGGGGAAGGTCTTTGTTAAAATCAAACTCTTGATAACGAGAAGTGAGTATTGATAAGAACATGAGGGTGGATGTTATGGAGAAACACAAGGCCACTAGGGATGAAATCACAAACAAGTCAAACATGGGCTCATTTTCAAGTGTCGGTTCACCTCTCTCTCCCACGCCACCGGGAAAAGTCGTCGCCGACGCAAAAGCCACCGTCGCAACCAGTGTCGCCACCAAGGAGCATGATTCTGAGGTTTTCGTCATCCACTCTCCCCCGCTTTGCACCATTTCGCTGTGGGTTTCGATGAATATGTCCTTTGGGGTTTGGAAATTCTTGTTGTATCTCACGAAGAAATGGGGTGGCATTGAATTTTTCACAAACTGCATCACCATTATTATATTAGCGATCCTTATTTAATAAGATATTAATATTATACATAGACCCTTTAACTTTAGTTTTCAATTTAATTTTTGGGTAAATTACATTTTGGTATCATGTTCTATGGACCGATTTCACTTTGGTACCTTGTTCCTTCAAAAGTGATATTTTGATATCCTGTTCTTTGCACCGTTAACATTTTGGTACCTTGTTCTTTCAAAAGTGACATTTTATATATGTATCGTTAACACTTTGGTAATCTAACAAAGATAGAACAGGGTAACAAATCGTGAAAGAACAGAGTACTAAAGTGAAATTGATTCATAGAACAGGGTACCAAAGTGTTAAAGTGCAAAGAACGGATATCAAAATATCACTTTTGAAAGAACAAAATATCAAAGTGAAATCGATCCATAGAACAAGTATAGTTACATAGCCTAAAGTTTGTTACAGTTTTGTGCAGTTTGTTGTACACCTCTCACCTCTGTTCTACTCTGCTTTTGTTTTAATTCTACTCTGCTTTGAATGAAGGAAAATATAAATATTGAGTAAACTATCAAATTGGTCCTTGGATTATTGGCTCGCTGACAGATTGGTCCCCAAATTTAGGAAATTGACAAATAGGTCCCCGAATTTTTCTAACAAGTCAAATAGGTCCCCGAATTTTTCTAACCTTAGTCAAATAGGTCCCCGAATAACATGCACAGAAGGACCTATTTGACAAACATTAGAAAAATTCGGGGACCTATTTGTCAATTTCCTAAATTCGGGGACCAATCTGTCAGTGTGTCAATAATCCAGGGACCAATTTAGTAGTTTACTCTATAAATATTATATTCTTAGTTCATCTTGTTTTCTTCTTTCTCAGTTTAAAAATATTTGAAATAAAAAAAAAAGCTATATATATATATATAGAAGGTATTAAATTAAGGTAGAAACCTCAAACCACTTGATTTCGGACTGCATTTGGAGTGCTGCGCCAGCAATGAGCCAAGGCTCGCGGTGTCCATGCTTGGCTGCTAAATGCAATGCACTGTTTCCCTCATTATCAACCTGCCGAAATAGACTCTCTCTAAATATATTCTTTTCCTGCAACAGCTGATATACATGGGGTTGCCTTTTCTCTACTGCTAATAGCACTATGTTCTTTTTCTCTTCGTTCATATCGTAGATGGCCACCGGAAACAATTCTACAATTTTCTTTACCATTTCCGTCACACCATTCTTTGCTGCGATTAGTATGGGTGTCTCGTATATCCTCTTTGCTGAATCTTTCTTACCTGCACATTAATTATAAACTATAAACGACCTTGTATATGCAGCAAAGACCTTTGAAACACGAGAATTAATCATTAGTCTATTCGGGCTATGAATACCTTGAGCAACCAAAAAATAATTGAAATTTTACCGTTGTCCTCGGTAGCCGTAGACGGCTTATAAACATTGAAGAATGAGGATTCCTCTGTGCCACTTCCTCCATAGCCCTTTGGTTGAGTCCCTGGTTGGCTCCCATTGTCATCATACTCATAATAGGAAGCACACTGAAGAAGTTCATCCATTATTTGAACCGACCATACGTGCCTTTCCTTCTTTCGACGCAACTTCTTTATATTATTTGATCCTGGTATATATATTATATAGTAATTAAATATAATAATGCATAATTTTTCATCAAATAATGTGTATAATATAATGAGCCTACATGGCACTAGGCATACATACCTTGTCCAAGAATGATCATCAGTATCACATACAAAAACTTCACCAACCCAAACAAGGTACTGTGATTAGCTGGCAAGAACTCATGCCTTTGAGCTTTATTACCTTCTGATCCTATATTCAGTAAAGCAATTATATGATCAGAGTGCTCTGTTCTTTTTAATTTATTACCAACAATTTATTTACCAAATTAAATCTGAAAGAATTCTGACTCACGCACCCGTAGTAGTACTACTAGTTTCTGGATTTGCCTTTTCGGGATCCTGATCGCCATCTCCATCTCGATGTGCTTGAGGTTTATTTTTTCCTAAAGCTGCAAAATTTCCTCTCAAGATTACAGCTTCAGCGGAAATCGTGAAAGCCTTGGTTGATTCCATGTGCTAATTATAGTTTAAAAATACCAGAGATCTTTTTTCTTTTTGGTAAAAGAAATACCAGAAATCTTTTAAAAAACAATTAATAAGTGATCAACCAAAATATTAACAAGCCATTAACTAATATTAATTAATTAATATGAAAATCTAAAATAAAACTTTCGTTAAAATAATAAAAAAATACTTAATTTTACAAATATCATATGTAACTATATATATAATGTAGTTCGTGTAACAATGGCAATTTTAATTTGTTAATTACATGTACCAGAGTGGGCGACAGATCCGATGACACTGAAAATGCTGAAGCATGTGTTGTAATTTTGTGGATAATTTTTGTCAATTGCTTGGACCTTGCCCGCAGACTGAAACCGCTTGGGGTCTTCAACCTCTAATTTCTCAACATATATACCTGCCAAATTATATGTACATATATATATGGGCACTAGAATTCAAATAATTAAGGCAATAATAATTAACAAACGCTAGCTAATCAATTAAGCTCGATCCATTAATCAATTTAATTATTAATATACTCACAATAATAGATAAGCTTTTCAATTCGTCCAAGGCGACTACCACTTCTAAAGGCAGAAGGCTTTGCTGCTAGCAGATGCAATGGAGACAATCCATCCTCGTTCACAGAGTTCACTAGATCTTTGTAAAGGCGAATTATCTGAAATGCCATATCTGCAAATGAATTTATCGATAAATTAAAATTACAATTATTTTAATTAATTATATATATATATTTATATTTATATTCTTTAAAAATATGTTTGGATAAGGTAAATTCATTATGAATAATAATATTTGAGGGTTCGTATTTAAATTATTTTAAAACAAAATGGTTTGTTAATTTGAATTAAAATCTTTCATATTTCAAATTACATGATAATTTTATGAGGTATATTTTGTAGTGGGAATTACAATTCCATTAGTGGGTAGAATTTGAAAAAGCTCACAGATTTAACAAGGAACATCATACCTCTTTTTTTTTGGGTTAAGAAAAAGTTTAGGTTAATTGGACCCCAGGGCTCATCAAGGCTAGAGCATGTTTCCAGACTCTATGAGCGCTTACAGGGATACTTACAGATCGCCTACCAACAAGGTCCTCACATAGGTAACGAGATTTGAATTCACAACCTCGTGAGTTATGAGTTGACTCCTTACTAACTGGATCAACATTTGTTGACAGGAACATCATACGATCCTAATCTCTCATATACTAATCTATTTGACATGTTGACTTTTATTTGAGCGTTACTTTGTAATTTTACCTTTTTTTTTTTATTTTACTATATGATGACTCTATAACTTGATTTGATTTTCATTATTTATTATTTTTAGTTGTAAAACTTCTCAAAACAATAAATCTTAAAATAACTTATTTTATGAAAATAAATTATTGTAATTATTAAGACTTGTCTCAATTTTTATCCTAACAAACTTTCAAATGCCAGAAATTAAAAATATTTGAAATGTTAGGATCCAACATAACATGATGGAATAATTGAACATTAAAATCTCATTTTTGGTCTTTAAATTATAAGATAGGTTTCATTTCCCAAACATTTTTTTTGTTTTGTTTTGATCATCAATTTTTTTTTATTTGTTCTATTGTTAACTTAAAATATATTTTTTTCTAATTTAATTTCCGTTGTTATCTATGAGCTAAACACTTGACTTATTAAACAATTTCTCTCTCAAAGATATCTTAAGAAGTTAATAAAGAGATAAAGAAAAAATCTTCCTTCTTAAAAAGAAAAATTAACTATAAAATTATTTTTAATTTATAATAAATAAGAAAAAAATTTGTCTTTCTCTCTATCAACTCCCTTATTAATTAAGATAAATAAATCAAATCATTGGTCATCTCAAACTGTCTAGGGCAGATTCTGAACAGTAGAGATAATAGTAAAAATTAGACAAAATTATATTTTAAACTAACGGTAGAATAAATGAAAAATTTTGAGGTCAAAAGTATATGGACCAAAATGAAATTTATCTTATAATTCAAAGATGAAAATAAAATTTTGACCTGAAACATTATATGGAAATGAGTTACACATTACGTACCAAGATTGTCTCCATAGATTGCACGATGAAGAATAGTATCACCATCGTTCCTTCTACAGTTAACATAGTTGGGAGGAATATTGCTAGAAGTAGGAGGGTTACGAATGAAATGAAGACAAAAGAAAGCTTGTTTTTTGCCATGTAGAGCAGCTAAGAAGAGAGGTGTCTCACCGTCCACGTTGCGACAATCCACCAATAAGGGATCAATAGAAGCAATGAGGCGACACATCCTAACATTTCCCAGTGAAGCCGCCAAGTGCAGTGTTGTGTTATCTCTCTGATTCTTCGTTTCCAGAATCTTCTTAACATTCTGTGGATCATTTTGATGGATTTTAACAAGATAATTCACCATTCGTTCCACCACATCGTCTTTCCCTTCCGACACTGCAATGTGTAACACAGAGTCCCCTGACCTCGTTATGTGTTCACCAAGAATGCTCCAATCCTCCTCGTACATTTTCACTACTTCTTTCCATCTCCCTTTCATCGCACATTGGAAAACTACTTTCTTCTGAATCGGATTGAATAGCAGCGACGACATTGTTTCTTTTTTTTTTGTTTTTTTTTTTAATTTTTGGTTTTCACCTCAATGAATGCATATTGGAGTTGGACTTACAAACGGCTTACTATATATAAGATAGGGAGGAAGGGATATTTACTTAATTAGTTTTCAAGTTATTCCCGTGTCCTGTGAAAGTTTGATTCATTAGCCGAAATAGGGAAAGGCGAAAGAGTAAAGCTGGCTAAATTGAAATGAAAAGACAAGAGTGAATTAAGAATTTCACAACTGTCTCTACTTTCAACTATTAACTATACAGACAGGTTGCATAGCATCTTATTTATCAAGCAAAGTTCCACTTGAACGTGTTACATGCTATATACGCATAATTAAGAAAAACCTTGCATCACGCATTAATTTAGTCTGACAAGAGAGAATCCATCACTGAATTTGAATTCAATCTTCTTTTTTGTTACGTTTTTCAAATTAAAATTTTAATTCAATATATATATATATATCCTCCAATGACATCACTTGTAACATCCCAAATTTTAAAATAAAAGAATATTTTTAAATATAATTATACATGTTATATATATATGTTTTGGGAGGACTTTTATGAAAAAAAAATGGGGCAAAGGGACTTGGTTGTAAAAGCTAGAAAGTTAGAGTGATTCAATTGTAATTTTAGCAAAACATTAAAAATATATATATATAGATGATGGAAAAAGGGAAGGCCACGTTATTTTGTAACTTTGTTTGTGTGTGTGTAAAAATGAAGAAGCCACGTTTTTAACTTAATTAACACATGGAGAAAGTGAAGCCACGCATACAAATTGGTTTTAAGGATGCGTGTATGCAAAATAAACTTGGAGGCTAATTGATGATATGACACACGTGGCATTTTGCAATTTGATATCTTCTTCTATATATAGCTACTAATTTATGAAGAAAAATAACATGAAAAGAGGAGGCGAGACTGTGAGGTTTAGAGAGACAAGAAAATATTGAAAGAGCTAAGAAATTTAAGTCGAGAGAAAGTGAAAATAATGAGAGAGTGAGGAAGAGATGGACCGAAAAATAAAGAGAGAGATAAAAATAAGAAGAAACAGAGAAGAAATGGGAAATAGGAATATTCGGTGGAAATTAGGTTGGAAATGGATTCATCTCCTATTTTAATTATGTATAAGTTTACTTATGTTTTTATCTAATGAATATGATATATGATGTTTTATCTCAAACTCAATAGCATGAATTATGAGAAATGACCATCTCTCAGAAGTCAGGGATGTGATCTCAAGATGACATACGGAGAGATATGATCATTGGTAAGGAATGTGATCTCGAAGTATGACGGAGATATGATCCTCAGTAAGGAAGGTGATCTCAACGTGAGACATGATCCTTGGTAAGGAAAGTGATCTCAATGGTATTCCGTTTGGATTCGGCTAGGGGACGCCCTGGTATACGGTATTACGTACGTATGTACGACGCTATGTATGACGAATTTATGTGTTGAGCTTGAGAATATGTTTTGAATGAATATGATTATGTGACTTATACAGCTGGACGCATCATGCAATGTTTTTAACTATGTTTTCTTTCCTAATGAGGATTTCCAATTCTCACTCTTATTCATGATGTATCCAGATTAACAGGTTGATGAATTGCAGCTTAGCTTCCACCTTGTAGAAGTCAATCCTTGGGGAGATATGACGTAGATGGAGTCTAAATAGGAATCTGAGGAGTTTTGGTTTCATTCAGAATGATTTATGTACCAATAATTATGTTGTATAATATTATTTAATGATTTTTATTAATAAATGAAGATTTATTTATAAAAATTTTAGTAACATCTAATCTAAAAGTCAGGGTGTTACATCACTGCAACACTGTACTATTACATGTACACTAGCTATGTATATAACTTCAGTCAATTTAGTTAAAAAAAGAAAATCAATCAATTTACTTATTGAATCAATTTAATTACTATTGGAATATATAAAAACTGTAGCTTGCTTAGTTTAATTTGTTAGAATTTCTTGCTTGTGGTTGACGCATATGGAAGTACTGAAAACGCGACTTGAGTGAAATTTTCGTTAGAGACATAAAAGCAACCAGTCCGTTGGCGATCATCTCAGTCTCTCAATAATCTCAATGGAAGTACTGAATAATATAGAGGACAGTTCAGATCTAAAAAAGTTTGAGCATCCCGGCCTCTGTTGCTTGAGATTACATGTCCTTAATCATCATCATTAATTATTATAGTAATGTTTCATGTTGTGAGAGAATTATTAACTTGGAGTAAACTAAAGATTTAGTCTTTCAAAAATAATAATATTTCTAATTTAGTCAGCTGGCTATTGTCTAAATATATAGTAGAGGTTTTTCAAATTGTTGCTATTATATTTAGCGTCGGTTTTGTGAAATTGCCGCTAATATCTTTATGCAAATCGTTGCTATTGAATTTAGCCGCGGTTACACAAGCTATTGCTATTATTTTTTCATATCGTCGTTATTGTTTTAGTGACAATTTTGTAAATCATCGCTATTATCTTTAGCAATGGTTTAGCAGACTGCCACAATGGTCTTAAGAAGTAGTTTCTGCGAATTGTCTATTATTTCTAACAATGGCATAAAAAATCATCTTTATTGTCTTTAGTGACAATTTTGTGAATCACCACTATTGTTTTCAGCAGTGATTTTGCAAATCGCAACTATTATTCCTAGCGACCATTTTATTATATTGTAGCTATTGTCTTTTAGTAAATATCTTGAATAAACAATAGAGCATGCATTTAGATCACAAAATGACTCTTTGACTAAAATAATAAAAAAAAAACATTTTTGCAATGATATCGATCACATATATATATAGAGATAAAATAAAATATATTTATCGTACGCCAAACATTATATCAATTTGTAATTTTACTTGTAAAGTTTATAAATAAAATAATCCAGTGGTACACGTAATTTTGGAAAACAAAAGTGAAATTATATTTAAAGCGAAGACGATGGAGGAGGAGGAGGAGAAGAAGTAGCAGGGGTGGCCTTGTAGCTTCGTTGTGGCACATGTTTAATAGTAGCCCACACCAAATCAAAGTACAAGGGAAACTGTCCCAACGCAAAAAGCGTGATAGGCAGCGAGGTGACTGCATATATAGGAAGCGCTATGTAATGAAACTGATCCTTCACCACAAAAAAATGTCCTGCACAGAACGACACCAACATTGAAGCAATCGACATGAACAACGACGTCAATCCCCACAACAGTTTCCTCGGAAGCTCTTTCCCAAAATCCGACTCTTGAAATCGAGATGTCAGTATTGACAAAAACATCACTACGGCTGTGATGGAGCAACATAGGGCCACCAATGATGACATGGCAAACAAGTTGAATGCTAGCTGCCTTTCCAGCACTGGCTGTCCGCTATCTTGTTTCAACCCTCCGGGCACTGTCGCCGATGTCGCAAACGCCACCGTCGCTATCAGCGCCGCCACCACCGAGCACGATTCCGAGGTTTTAGTCAGCCACTCACCGCCGCTTCTCACCAGCTCCTTGTGAGTCTCCGTGAAGATGTCCTTTGGGGTCTTGTTCTGCTTGTTGTACCGCAAAAAGAAGTTAGCAGGCATGGATCCTTTCACAAACTGCATCCATTATCATCATTAACTAACAAATTCATATAGCTGTACGCTACTTAATAATAAAAAAATTTGTTGAATTTTATTGACAAAAAAGATTAAATATAGTAATTTAATAACTTTTAAAAAGTAAATTATTATGTGTATATATTATACCTCGTACCACTTGATTTCCCATTGCATTTGGAGTGCAGCGCCTGGAATGAGCCAAGGCTTGTAGTCTCCAAGCTTGGCTGCCATGTGCAATGCACTGTTTCCTTCATTATCCACTTTCCGAAACAGACTTTCTTTCAGTATCTCCCTTCTCAGTAGTACTAGTACCTGATATACATGGGGTTGCCTGTTCTCTACTGCCAATAGCACTATGTTCTTTTTCTCATCATTCATATCGTGAATTGCCACCGGGAATAATTCCAGAATCTTCTCCACTATTTCGGTTACTCCGTTCTTTGCGGCGATTAATATGGGTGTCTCGATTTTCTTCTTTTTCGAATCTACGTACACATAATCAATGTAACTCTTATTAATTAGCTTCTGCATTAATCTATTTAGCTCATTAATCAATCAAGATATATATAAAGTAATTTATTCAACCTTGTGATTGGTTCTTGGGGGGTACCGTGGGGGTTCTACTAATATTGCCTGCTTCGTCAATACCATAAGGAGCCGAAGCAGTGTCTTCTTGAAAAGGAATATCAGATGCATGAGGTATGCTTCCATTGTCATCATACTCATACAAGACAGCACGACAAAGAAGTTCATTCATTATTTGAACAGACCATGTGTGTTGCTCCTTCTTCCGTTGTATCTTCTTCAATTCACTCGATCCTGCAACACACAGGTATATATTAATTTCGCCTAATATAATAGAAGCATATTTTTATTCATATATATATATTCTCTACATTTTGTAAAGAATACACACCCGTGACCCGTGTTCATAGATAATAAAAGCTATATATACATGTTAAAAAAAAAAAAAAGGCTATATATACATACCTTGTCCAAGAATGACCATCATGGTCAAATATACAAACTTGAAAAAATTACAGCAGGTTTTGTAATTAGGTGGATACAACGGATGCCTCCGAGCTCTGGCTTTCGATCCTACACAATATTATTAAATTATAGAGTACACAGTGAATCGTATTGTTGGTGATCATATTCCAAATCCAAGATCTTTTTAACTTTCCTTCTATTCAGTACTGTTTTCCAAAGAACAGTTAAATTAAAAAGAATTTCCGAATTAGTAAAACTGAAAGAATTCTCACCAGCATCGCGGGTATGATCTCCTCCCACTTCGACATCTGCACCATTATTTGATGACTGACCTTGATCTCCTTTTCGTATAAATTTCGCTTTCAAATAATGTGCCATAGGAAACTTGTTGGTAACTGCTGGAAATTAATTTGAATTTAGTATTGAAAATTACAATAAATTATTAAATATGAATTCATGTGTATAAAAGAAATACAGGGTATAATAAGAAAGAAATTAAATGTGGAAAACCAAAATAAGAGGGATATATATTTTGTATACCAACTCGGAGCGCAGTCTTGGTGAGTTTGAAAAGGTGCCAGCATGTCTTGTAATTATGTGGAAGTTGTGGAACTGATTTGGCTTTCCTTGGCCTTAGAAATTTGTCTTGGTCAAATTTTGCTACTTCTAACTCATCCACCAGTATACCTTTAATTTGGATTTAACATATTAATAATATTGAGGAATCATATTGACAAAGGTCTATTGGTAATTAACAAGTGCTTAATTAATTAATTACACTTACAGTGATAGACGATCAATTGAAATCGGCGAAGGTGGCTACCACTTTTGAAGGCAGAAGGCTTGGCTGCTAGCAGATGTAGTGGAGACAAGCCCTGTTCATTCACCCAGTTCACTAGTTCTTCATAAAGGTTGATGATTTGGAATGCCAAATCTGACATCAATTAATTCAAACTGATTAATTAATAATTATCCCTCACACATTCACACACACACAATAAATAAAGGTCAAATTATCAAACTGAATGAAAAATATATATATAGCGTACCAAAATAGTCTCCGGCGATTGCACAGTGAAGAATAGTGTCACCGCCGTTCCTTCTACAGTTACCATATTGAGGGGAAGAGGAAGAAGAATTGGAAGGAGGGTTTCGGATAAAATGAAGGCAAAGAAAAGCTTGCTTTCTTCCATGCAGTGCGGCCAAGAACAAAGGAGTCTCGCCGTCAACGTTACGAACATCCACTAACGGCGGGTGTTTGTTTGCGATCACCACGCACATTTTCAGATTCCCCATCGACGCCGCTATGTGAAGAGCCGTGTTGTTTCTCTCATTCAAAATTTCCAGTGCTGACGTGGACACGATGCTGACCATTTCTTCCACCACATCTTCCCTCCCATCCGACACTGCTATATGCAAAGCTGTGTCTCCCGTCCGAGTAATCTTAACCGAGTGAAGCCTTCTATCCTCCTTGTACATTCCAATCACCTCTTTCCATCTTCCTTTCATT
This sequence comes from Chamaecrista fasciculata, assembly GCA_003254925.1. Classification (NCBI taxonomy): domain Eukaryota; kingdom Viridiplantae; phylum Streptophyta; class Magnoliopsida; order Fabales; family Fabaceae; genus Chamaecrista; species Chamaecrista fasciculata. The sequence continues at coordinate 173,544 of QANZ01034463.1, forward strand.
GCGTATGTAAATACTTTCTTCTTGCTTTCCACATCCATCGTCTCTCTAATAACTTTTAATTTTCTCACTTCCTACTTCTTAATTATATACCATATATAATGAAAGGGGGGTTGCGTTCTTATCAAGTTATTCCTATATATATTTGAGAGGGACAAATCGGGGAGAGGTGAATAGAGACAAAACAACGACAAAAGAAAAAAAAGGAAAAGGTAAAAGAATAAAGAAGAAAAGACGAATATAATGTTCATCCCTAGACGATTGGAGGGATCTTTGTTTATTATTATTTTCTGCCGGGAATTACCGATGCAATCTTTCTTTATCTTTATTAATAGTAAACAAACTTCACTAAGGCACCACATGCGTTCCACGTTCTTTTGTTTTTTAAGTGTACTTATGACGAGTGTTGGGCTAAATATGGGCCTGCCATCTTCTTAATCTCATTCTCATATACATGTTATGTTTCTAAAAATTGCTTCCGGCTTTTTCTTTCTGAGATTGAGCGGCATAAACCAGAAAGAAAAAGTAGTCTTTAGTCCTTAACAATTGCTTCATTAAGGACTAAGTTTTTCAAGTTTCCTTTTAATATTGCCTTACCCAAAATTGGCCTCAAAGCCTAAGAAGCCTGGATATGTCATCACTCATCACTCCACAACCTCAACGCAGTGACGAATTTATCATGTTCCATATTTTCTCCAAATTGATTGAAGTGATAGCAGAGGAGAGAATGGAACAAGGAAATAATCCAGTGAAAACCACACACGTGGCATTACGTGAAGCACTAGACCTAATGAACCGTATAGATTTTTCTACAGCACAAACAGCACCAAAAAAAAAATAAGTATGGTAGAGGATCCATCTGACAATGCTTCTATATTATAGCTTGTCCCTCTTTGGTGTTTGCCTGTTGGGCTTATTTTCTAGTTGCCTTGTTGTCTTTTTGGTGCTTGGGCCTGCATCTTCACGTTGCCCAGTTAGTCTCCGCTGTGTTTGGGCCTTTGTTGGCCTGGGTGTTTTTCTGCCTTTTTATCCAAAAAAAATATATATATAATTTTAACAAATGAATAAATTATTTTTATGAATAAATGAATAATTATTAAAACTAAAAAAATAGTGGTGATGTTCCCCCCACGGCACACGGGAGGGACGGGATGTATCAAGAAGTTTCTAAAGAGCAGCCCTAAACCGCCATTTAGGCCTAGTAACTTCCTTTGGTGGACCTTATCGGAGACTTTGAATTTTTTAGTGTTGTTTTGACTTTTGATTTTCTTATTCGGCATTCGATCGGCACAACATAGAAACTGAAAAGCCCTATCTTCTGTACATATTCATTTTCATCGACTCGATTCGTTTCCCTCAATTTTCCGCCATCAATCTCCGTAGCAAGGCAAGCCTGATTCGCCGTCAACATGTGGAAAACTGATGATGTCGAAGCCGGAGGAGTCAGGCCTCTCTATCCCATGATGCTTGAGAACCCTGAACTCCGCTGGTCCTTCATACGCAAAGTCTACTCCATTATCACCCTTCAATTGCTCGCCACCATTGCCGTTGCTTCCGTCGTTGTCACCGTCCGTCCCATTTCCACCTTCTTCGTTACCACTACTGGTGGCTTGGCTCTCTACATCATACTCATCATCACCCCTTTTATTGGTATTTCATTTCCCCTTTTTTCTTTCCATTTTCATATCCAATGTTTTTATTCTGTTTTTTTTCCCATTATTGATGTTTAAGGATCGTCTTTCTGCTTATTTTGCAGTCCTATGCCCCTTGTACTATTACCATCAGAAGCACCCGGTGAATTACCTCCTTCTTGGAATTTTCACGGTTTCTCTGGCTTTTGCTATTGGATTGACTTGTGCATTCACCAGTGGTAAGATTGTGTGATCTCTCTGTGCTGTTAATGTGGTGATTTAGTATAATTCTATGATTAACCTGAATAAAGAGGTTTTTTTTTTAAACTCTGAAATCATAGAACCCTAGAAATGGCTTATGGTTTATGAAGCATTCCTCTGTTTGGATAAGATTAGAATCCCTGGACTTTACATGCTGGATGAGCGAATCTAATCAGTTCTTGAACATTTCTATGATCTGAATTCATTTGGCATAATAAGTATTCCAATTATGAGAACACTTGTCTCTTATTTTAGGATTACTCTTTACATAAAGTGGGATTTAGGGCAAGTCATCCCCATAGATTGTGTGCCTTACCCTTTTGTCTGTTTTTCTTTGCTATGCGGAATGTAAGGTCACCTTGGTCTCCTATATTAGTTTTTTTTTTTTGGGTTACAGTCTCCTATATTAGTTTTGTTCTATGTGAAATAGCTCTAAGGCCAACTTAGTTATTTTAGCAGCTTTGAAAGACTGACCTTTCACTTTGAAGATGCGTGATTGGATGACTATATCAAGGTTCTCTTGATGCTTTTAACCATAATACTCTGATCTGATGATGGTGTTTCCATTCTCTTTTTTTTTTTTATTGAAAAATAAATAGTAAGGATAAGATTTTGAATTCGTTAGTTTCTATCTCCTTAATAAGGTTCCAATTCCAATCTGTACCTATGTGGCCAATGGAAACTGAAGTATTAATGAAGCCTAATTTGTGATTGTAAAATTATGGTTCTTAAGTTATGGCTTATTGTTATCCTTGGTAGAAATAGTGTCTTTTCAGTTACAATTTCCAATTTTTTCCATTAACTAGTCTTTTATTTTTCAAATGACTGGAAACAGGGAAGGTTATTCTGGAAGCAGTCATATTAACCACTGTGGTTGTGGTTAGCCTGACACTCTACACATTTTGGGCAGCAAGAAGAGGCCACGATTTCAACTTCCTTGGTCCCTTTTTGTTTGGTGCTGTAGTTGTTCTTATGGTATTCGCTTTTATTCAGGTATTTTGGTCTCTAATTGACTGCCTGACTGACTAGCATGTATATCCCTTCTGATCTTTCATGAGATTATTTTTATAACATGCTCCATATGTTGCAGATTCTCTTCCCGCTGGGTAAGATATCAGTGATGATCTATGGGTGCCTGGCTGCGATTATATTTTGTGGCTACATCGTATTTGATACGGACAATCTAATTAAAAGATACACGTACGATGAGTACATCTGGGCTGCAGTGTCATTGTACCTGGACATCGTCAACCTCTTCCTCTCTCTCCTCACTATTTTCAGAGCTGCTGACAACTAAGGAGATTATTGCACCTATTTCTCCGAGAAATCTCATTTTGGGGATTGCTGTGGCTTTAGGAAAACAATCCTTGTGGAACAATATTTGAATCAATCGTGCCTCTTTTTTTCTGTGTTTACGAGTGAGATCTTGTACAATGTAACAGTGTATCATTGCTGGTATATAGTTGGTTGATACATAATTGTAGATACATTTACGATTTTCTCTTTTCCAATTGGCAATTAGACATGTTCCTTAGAAAGTGGAGTAGATGTATCGCCAAGCCTAGCCTAGCCTATTACCCTTCCATCTAAACTCGATGGTATTCATATAGTCCTTTTGGTTTTCTGTTTTCATAGACCTCTTTGTCATGCGCTTTATTGCATTTGTTCTTTGCACAAATTGAAGTCTCTAGCACCAGTTCAGTTGTATTTTTGCATTGCGCGTTGAATAGGACTAAGCTACCTCTTGTTGGTGAATTGAGTCAACTGAACATGACAATGCCTACCTGAGGTGGCATTCCCTCTTTTTTTACCGGGGTTTTCTCTGTTAATTTGTTGAGATATTATTCTGTTCCCTTTGGTGCTATGTTTCATGTTTTCATTTTCGCAAACTGCCGAAGAATATCATTTCACTCATGCTTGTGTTGGTTGAAAGACTCACTAACTCACCATATGTATTCAGATTTGTATTTTATAGGGATGTGTGGACGACTTGATCTTGCGTCTAATGTAGTATTGTAACTCGTCATTGTAACACATTCAAGCTATTTATTTGATCAAATATCTAGTCAGACACAATTCCTTCGACACACTTATCTAGCCAACAAATCATTCCTGCGTTACTAAAATTTAAACATTAGTGTCCTTGGCATCTACGAATGTTTCACACTGAAAAGATATGTAAAATCACACCTGGGCACGTTGGGTTGATTTTAGTACAGCAGTCAACACTAAGTACAGACTATTTAGTAGGTAATAACTAGACTCCAATAATAGAATTCAATTTCCATGTGCATTTTGTCTTTCTGCAACAATGGATAGAAGCCTTGAAACTCCCTGAGTCCAGATATCGTATTCCCTCTGATTCTTACATTCGAACTCCACAATCCCCCTACATTCTGTGTTTAATCCGAAATACCGTCGTTGTTCTCCACCATCAAACAGATGCCTACCAGGCCATGATGGCACATTCGTGCACACATCCAGTACTACATCTGCAAATTTCAACACCACACGTTAATCTTTTGTTATATGATATGATTATATTCATCCCTCTTCAAAATCGAAACAACTTTGGGAAACGGATGGCAGCTTACTCTTTTTCTTTTTGGTGATGGTTCCTACAACATGTTTGCTCTTCATTTTCAGCATGACCTGAAGTGTAGACAAGCATTGGATGATGCATGCATGGAAAAAGGGAATAAGCCACAATTATAAAGTGTTTAAAAAGTATTACCTGCCCTGTTCTATGTATATAAACAGAAACTATTTTCCAGTGAAGATCACCTGCAGTGTAGTAGAGTTCTGATTATGTTAGGGAACAAAAAGAAAAAGGGAATGGTTGATTGAGAGATGAGTGGGAAAGTAGAGTTGAATTTACCTTTACGAGTACGTTTGAGTAGTTCAGTGCCTCTAGCAAGTAGGTCTTGGGTACACACACCCAGAAAGTTTTCTGGATTAATAATTTCTCCACTATCGCTGTTGCTAGTATTAGTATTGCTATTGTTGTTTCCGGCCTTACCACAAATTCCAATTCCTACGCCTCTCTCCAATGGCGTCACTGCCGCTATATTCCACACCTCCTTCAACGCTCTTGCCTTCAACGTTGCTGCTCCCCTTAGAGCTGCGTATCAAATTCACATCATCACCACCTATGTTATTAAGGCTAGATTGCACTTTTGGTCCCATAACTTTGGTAAACGTCTCAATTTGATCTCATAACTTTGACAAAAGTCTCAATTTGGTCTCATAACTTTTTCTGTTACAATTTTTGTCTCATAACTTCTGAAAATGTCTCCCTGTTGGTCTTAAGTTAATTTCCATCTATTTTCTACCATTAAAGATGATCTAACATATTGAGTTGGATGATGACGTGGCAAACATAGGTGAAGTGGATTTAAAAAGGACCATTATGCAACAAATTATAACAATTTAATTAGAACTTTGATAAAAAAATAAATAAATAAAAGTTAGGCCACGCGTCGTTTTAATTAAAATGTTATAATTTATTTATAAGGGTCCTTTTTAAATTCACTCTACCCATATTTGTCACGTCATCGTCTAACTCAGTATCCCAGATCATCTTCTAACGGTAGATAATGAATGAAAATCAGCTTGGAACCAATAATGAGACGTTTTCAAAAGTTATGGGACCAAATTGAGACCTTTATTAAAGTTATAGGACAAAAATTGCAACAAAAAAAGCTATGGAACCAAATTGAGACCTTTCCCAAAGTTATGGAATCAAAATGCAATTTATCCTATTATTAAATTAGCTAAAGATTATTACTATGTATTTAATTGTTGACAAATAAAACTGTTTTGAGATGTTTACCTGTGGCAGCGGCGGCGGTAAGAGTAGTGATATCATCGTGAGAGCGGACATTGACGGCGGAGCTGACGACAGAAGCGAGGTGGTCTCGCTCAGCTCCCATTGCTTCAGCAGCCTCCACACACTGCGCTGCTACCAATGTCGCCGCAGAAGCCACCGCCATGTCCGTTTTCGCCATTTTCTCGTCTTTTCCAGGCGCCGATGAGGCTGCCGTCGCCGCCGCTATGGCTGCTACGGCGGCGGCTACTGCTGCCACTGACACGGCGGCGTGCAGCTGGGCGTTGTGGGTTCTGCTCTCCTCTTTCTTCTTCTCTCTTCGTTCTTTCAACCACCTCCCTACGGTTTTGTGTCCTGCGCTCGGCGTTCCAGTCCCAATAGTACTACTCGCTCGTCCCCCGTTGAATAATGGGTGTATGGAATTGTTCGACCGAAAAAACTGCACTCACAGTTTCCGGTATCAAATTTCTAGTAAAAAAAATTCAAGACAATAAAAAATGGACGTAAAGTATAAATAAACTAACCATTTAATTTAGATCATCGAGCTCATTAACGGTTAAAATATTTTAATCTTTAAAAATTGAAATAATATATTAAATTTTGGGTAAATTACACTTTGGTACCATGTGGTTTGACCCTATTTCACTTTGGTACCCTGTGGTTTGAAATTTGACACTTTGGTACCCTGTGGTATTCTCCATTAACACTTTGGTACCCTTTGGAGTTATTTTGTAATTTTAACCATGATCAATTTTGCAAAAATTACATATTGACCCCAAAAAGTTTTTAAAAAATTACAAATAGGTCCCTAGATACATATTATCTAGGGATTAAAATGAAAACTTTAAAAAAATTTAGGGGTCAATATGTAATTTTTGCAAAATTTATTATGGTTAAAATTACAAAATAGCTCCAAAGGGTACCAAAGTATTAAAGGAGAATACCACAGGGTACCAAAGTGTCAAGTTTCAAACCACAGGGTACCAAAGTGAAATAGGGTCAAACCACAGGGTACCAAAGTGTAATTTACCCTAAANATCCCTAGATATATATTATTTAGGGACTAAAATAAAAACTTAAAAAAATTTGAGGTCAATATGTAATTTTTGTAAAAAATTTTATGGTTAAAATTACAAAATAACTCCAAAGTGTATCAAAGTGTTAAAGGAGAATACCACAGGGTACCAAAGTGTCATTTTTTAAACCACATGGTACCAAAGTAAAATATAACTAAACCAAAGGTACTAAAGTATAATTTTCCCTATTTTTTTTAAAAAAATTTACCTAAAGATTTTCATAGGATCCCCTTTCCTTACTTACAACTTTGGTTTCCCGCCCTTTTTTCCTCTTTTCACTTCGGGACTCTTTTACACTTCAATTTGATTGATTTCTAGTTTCTAATCAATAAGCACATCAGCATTGATCAATTCTAGTTCTAGATCTATGGGTACGAAAGTAGACCTTGGTTTTCCTGCGTGCATGATGCAACCATGGGGGCTACCATTATAAAACTATTTGCAGCAGGTGAATCATCACCATCTCGAGGCACAGATGAGATGGGGTCCTTGAGTTTCTTTCTTTGTTTTACAGATTTTTAAAAACATTTTTTAAAAAAAATTCTTTCGGTGGCTTTTAGGGTAGTTTTCCTTGTTCGATAAGACACCTTAAAGACCCCTTTAACAGAGTAAGGAAAGCTTTTCTGAGACCAGACAAAAGCAAGCGCTGTATTTACCTTTCCTTTCCACACTACACTTGAATTAAAAAAATAAAAATGAAAAGAAAGTAGAAGCAATAGGTTTGTAGGAGTAGTAGCTCAAGAAACCAAAACAGGACATAAAAAACAGCGAAGTGAAATTGGCGGAAGAAATCATATACTAGTGAACAGTGATACTACTGTTGCATTTGTGACGAACCACTATTCAAATCAACTTACATTTTTTACTTCAAAAGAAAAGGGAAGACATTATAGAAATACATACCTTAACGACGTCGTCGAATTCCTCAGACGGCGAAATTGGAGGACTATCTGTTCCCGTTAATGAACCACCACCATTCAGAGGTTCGCTACTGTGAGATAGCCTCCCTGAAGTTAATGGCGACACTTCCTGTTATATTCATCACAAACCAAAAAACTCCAAAGTTAAGAAAAAAGAAATATAAATTTTGAAAGGAAAGCTCTGTTTTGCACTTGCCCAACCCAAATATGCGTTTTTCTTCTCTGATTATTTATTTCTCCGAGAATCAAACAGAGTAACAAAGGATTGAATTATCAAAATGAAAACCCAAAAAAAAAAAAGCATACTAAACAGTAAACAACACCTCTCTTGCGGATTGTGACATAATGCGCTCAAGCACAAGCTGCGAAGTAGCAGAGGAAGCAAAAGAGAACTGATTCCGTGGCATAATGGTTAACTCCTCGGTCTCGCCCGAAGGATCTTCAGGAATAGAAGAAGTACCATTAACAATGGCAGATTTGGAAGCCACATTGCAAGAAGAAGAAGGAAGAGGAGGTTGAGGAGTAAGAGCTTTGGAAACCTCAAGAGCAGAGGCACTCCATGATCTGGACAGAAACTCCATCGGCAATCTTGGGCTCTCCGGCAAATGGGTCCCGCCGGCGGGAAAATATTCCGGCCGGCGAGGGTTGATTGTGAACTTGGGTTCCATGTCGGGGATGTGAAACACTAGAGTACTATTGTGGGGGGTGGCCACGAGGAATATATATATATGGGAGAAGCAGTGTTAACTGTTAAATGCTAGTGAGAGAGTGTGTCCTTACTCTTTAGTGTAAGATGTGGTCGACAAATAGTAAAGGAAGTAAAGGGGTTTAAGGAATGGTCAAACGCCATGTGGCTGAGTGCTTTGTCATCTGCCTATGGAGGATAGGACATAGGACTAGGGGGAATTTAGTGAGTGAGTGTCTTGCTTTTAATAGTGACAAAGTGAGGTATTCATTAAGGATTGTTTTTGTCTAAAATGGCGCTTTTCTCATTGATTCAACAATCATTAGTTCAGTAACCAGTTATAATAGTAAATAGACACTTATCATTTCTGGGTAAGTGTACAGTTCACGTGACTATACAAGTGGACCTGGGTGTTCTGTTCTACATATAAAGTTTCAAGAAAGGAATCGAGTTGAATAATGCATGTGTACCCGCATACCGAAGGAGGCAAAATTAGACCTTGAGCAAAACAGAACTTAATTATGAAGAAGACAACGGATAACCCAAGAACAGAAGAATTTTAAAAGTTGCGGGAATGCTATAATTGTAGTTTTATGATGTGTAATCTTGGTGGGGTTATGTTTAAATCATATCACTTTTGTGGGAGTAGATTTAAAATGATTGGATATGCTTCTATAGACTATAGGTGACGCCTAACAAGATAGGCATAATAATCCCTATTCACTAGTAGTACGAACAACTGAGGAAAAAAGCAGAGAAATTTCTAATTATGAGACTTACTGTTCGAGTTTAGACGTACGGATCTAAATGGGTGTTAAAATCTTTAGCGGTAAAACCATTGAAGAAGATTAGCAATGGGAGAAATGAAAGTTAAGTCAACCAGTTTAGAACCAAGTTATGACAAGACGTGACTTAAGTTTTGATTAAAAAGATAGTTATGTTGACATGTCGAAGGAGTTTTTGAATGTAGAATTTAAGATATCACAAATTAAAAGGTTCAAGTAGTTTTGAAAAGTTTTCAGGCTGACATGTACAAGACCGCACAAATAATAATACATTTTTGGTCTTGGTGCATTAGATTAGCAATGGCTATAGGAGGAGGGGAGGTACTAATTGTAGCAGAAGTTTGAATGAGGAATCAGCTGGTAAGAGTAAAATCTGACATAAGGATGGAAAAATGTGAGAGAGAGTGATGGTGTTTCTTGAAACGGTAGGAGTTGGCAACGTCCAAGGCCGACATGTTAGGAAGTCCAAACAAGTTTTGGCTGAAGCAGTTTTCTCCTCTGTAGACTGTAATGGACACAAAAGCTGAAATTACAGAAGGAGACATGTGCTAAAATACGCGTGCCTAGAGACGTCATCACCTGCTGCTTTTTCAAGTTTCCTTCAAGCCCCATGAACACAATCCCTTCCTCTCATTTATTTTTTGAAGAAAGAAGCAGGATCAACATCACCCTTCGCTTTTTTATTTTGCAAGTGTTTTGTTCCCACCTTCATTGCTACTGACAAAAGCCATAACCTTTATTCCTTTTGCCTCGTTTTCTCAACGATCAATTCCTCCCTTTCCATTTCAATTCCTGCTTTCTTTGTTGTTCTCAAGAAATATGTCTTTTTGTTATGTATTTTTTCTCATTTTGTTTATTTTTTTATGTCAAATTTGGCTACCCTAACCCTTTTGGACCACTGAAAAGAATGAAAGACAGGAGTAGCCACTTCCTTGTACGAAAAAAAGAGAAAAGCATGTAGGTTTCTTTCATCAGCCTCTTTTCGCCAAGGGCTCTTTTTTTTTTTTTTTCTTTTACTAACAAAAGACGACCTCCTATCCCCTATACATTCTCCTCTACCCTCAGACAGATAAGTAATAACAATCTACTATGCATTGAAAAAAAAATAGATGTTACGTTTGGTTAGGTTTCGTTAGTGTTGTTCAAATTGATATAAGCAAATTCACAATTTAAGCTAAAGCATAACACTCAGAATGGATCTTTCCCGACAAATTTCTTAATGGCAACATACCAAACTAATCAAGGACGACGCCGAAAGAGAAATAAATAAATAAAGGCAAGTACTGAGTTTTATTCTTTATTGGCTAGCCACGGGAAGGGATTGTTTAATTTATCTATACTATATTATATGGCTCCACCCCTTATGGTTGGTCAAAAATAGTGAATTAAAAAATTAAAAAAGAAAACAAAAATCAAAAAGGGATTGTTTAATTTATCTATACTATATTCAAACGTTACATGCATATTGGCGTGCCCTAACGGGCACGCCAAGCCCCTAGTATCTTATATGATAAGGTCATCAATGGCTGCCTTCTACTCCTATATAGAGGCTATGAGAAAAAAGATGAATCTCGCTTGCACACTTATTATACCAAAAAAAAAAGGATCTAAAATAATTCTCGCTTTAGAGTTTTCAGCAGCTCTCCCTATTATTACTCTTATTTGAAATGCAGAGTGCATCCCTATCATTCAACTCACAAAGCAAAGTATTGAATACAATAATATATACTGCAATTAGGAACAACGAAGAATTCAAATAAGAAATCAGCTATATGATTGGTCAAATAAGAAAAATAAGAAAGTTTAATCAGAAATGAAGTGGTAAGGTACATCTGTACATGTACAAGTTAAAACAGGATTAATCAGAAATTATTATCTATTAGATTGCAAACCACTTCCACCGTAATACTGCTTTGTTGTTTGACGTGAGAACTCGGCAAAAGTCATCCCATCTTTCAACCTTGAGGAAAGTGGAGGGACTATTCTCAGAATTTCGTGACTGAGTGTACATTTATTCTGGCCCAACGGTGGTTCATCTTCAGATGCCTCTAAACACTGATCATTGGAAATCAAGTTTGTCTGAGGATAGTCTGAGATAGAAAATGTTTTACTCCATGCAGGCTGTAAAAACACAACAAATGTTTCTCTGTTTAAATTGTCAAATTTTGCAGGCCTATATACGGAGTGCAAGGTTGAGCGAAGCTTCCCTTTTGAAATGATATCAGCAGATTCCCCAACTTGAATGATAAAACTCTCAGGAGGAACTTTCACCATAAGCACTTTGTTCTTGTTTGGATCATATATCTGCAAAGATGTATGCCCAATTGGTGATGGACATTCTTCATAACAAGATGCAGAAAATGGATCTTCTGTTTCGGTTGTCAGTGAACAAGATGACATAAGAAAGAGGGGAGCTGTCAGAACAGTGAATATACCATAATCATAGTGCCACTGCTGCCATAAATCGGAATGAATTCCGGATGAATTAACATCATGGGAACTTGAATTTAACACCAAGCCTTCTAATTGTTTCTGCCCCTTCTTAATTATGTTGTCCAGATTCATTCTGATATTGGCGCGCCTTTTGCTGTTTCTCTTGCTCCTCTCAATTTCTTTAAGAAGAAAACCATCTAGAGCCGAATGATAATGTATAAGACGCCCCTTTGCTGCGCATGATTCCAGTAGGCTCTGCTCTAATTCACAGCCACCAATGGCCCTATCGCATATTTGTGCAAGGTGAAGCCCAAGCTCCATCATGCAAAATCCCAACTCTTTAAAAATACTTCCTATATTCAGAAGTTTCTTATTATGAGATTCTGTTATCGTTTGATCAACCTCTTGAGGATTCTCTTGAGTATGTAGTGGGTAATCTGCTTCAATACTTGGTTTACCATCAGTTCTTTTAGGATATTTGAGTTGCATAGCAAAGGACGAGACGCTCCTATCTGGATTTTTCAAAGGAACGTCACTACCCAAGCTGTGCTCCTAGAAAAGCATTCAAGCACAATGAGAACACCTACACGTAAATTCCAACTTCAGTTTATAAAGAGAAATTTTAAATAAACTAATGACAAATAGTATACCAGGTAATACATAATCCAAGGAGTAGGCTCACACAGCTATGCATTACAAGGCATAAGTATATACCAATCAAGGGGAAAAAATCCTATATTCAGTAAAATTTTAGTATCCAAGATTTATGCTGTTTCCTGGCTTTTAATTCAAGCAAATATAGCCGAAAGAAGAAAATACCAAAACGAGTGTTTGATTGCAAGAAATTCGATTAACAGAACAGAAAATTAGAAGCAAACTCTTTCCATTGAGCTAAGTTGTTTACACGCGAAGGCAGGGGTGTTCTGACACATAAATGCATTTCAAATTAAAATCGCTAATGCTAATGGCAGTGGGGAAGAAAAATAAAAAACCATGAACTCACAAATGAAGAAAATCATAGTGGAAATGAACGATGAAACGAATCACAAGGGCTACCTTAAGAATGCGTTTACGAATTTCATGGTCAAGAAACGTGAGCTCCCGAGCAAGCGGGAGAAAGTCCTGGCGTAGTTTACACGCATTGGGAACACCAGTTATTGCAAGAAGGCCCGGACCCCTTGGCCCTAGGGTTTCCATAATGGTTTTGGTCATTGATTCAACTTTATCGAGCTCCTCAGGTGAAGTCGATGAAGCAATGGCTGAAGATAAGAGTATGAGGTCCGAATAATGAAGCTCGTATAGTTCCAGTATCTCTGCTTCTTCCATCTCTGATCCCTCCGTGCCCCTCACTCTGATGAATGATGATGCTAGTTGCAGGATGAAGAACAACCCAGAACAGCACGACGACTATGGACCTCGAGAACTTTTGGGCATTTGGGCCTCCATTTTGGCGTTGAAAGGCCCAAATCGGTTAATTTGGGCTCTGATTAAAGTTTTCCTTTGTAATTGTTCTACACTTCTACTCTAAGAAAAAGGACCCACTTTGTTGACCAGCGAAATATTTTATTTCATATGAATTATTCATTATTTTCGTCCTGGTATCTCAATTCGAAGCAATAGGTTCAATAATTCATATGAAGTGGTTCATATGTAGTAGTATACACATGAGAAATGGAGGCTAAAGCAGCTTCGACGGCAACACACGGATAGGATGTTGATTAGAATAACGTAAATGCTAAGGTAGCCCAATCATTAGGTTCAACAACAGTGTTTTCTCGAACTATATTGACGATAAATATCACTTTTTTTTTTCGCAAATCACTAAAATTTTGAAGACGGCATCTTTAGCTTGGGGAGTGAAAAAGATTTATGCTAAAAGAAATGTACAAAATCTCAAATCCATTAAACAAAGTACCGGTATCGAGTTTCTAGTCTCTAGATGAGCAAACATTTGACTGGCTGAAATATGAGACACAGTACTTGGGCCATGTCTTGGAAAATGGTCTATAGATTAGAAATCCTAAAACTCCCTTAGTGCTTGCTCTCAAGATGAAAGCTGCCACCCACTGTCAAAATACCAAACAGAACTCCGTTAATACTTAATATACATTTCCATATGGATTGGTCAGAATAACATGAGCTTCATCACACTACGGTCTCCTTAAAGCTCTTGGTCAACCAAATAGCAGTTTCTCTTGGAGAAACCTTCTCAGGACCAAATGGCTTCAGCAACACCCCAAGCTCTTCAATCCTCTGTTGCTGCAATAGCCTTGCACTGAATTCAAGCAGGCCCTCCAATGCCTCGGCACGTTGCTGGTAAGACGAGGGATCAAACCTAGGATGCCTCGGCACGTTGCCAGTAGTGTAAGTGTTGACATGCTCAGAGCATTCACTTGCTGCTGCCATGGCTTTGTCTACTACAACCTGCACCGTGCACTTGTCCTTTGTGATTGAGCACTCAGCACCCACTGGTGAACTACAAGTTGATGACTTTCTGGGCACGCTACTCAGGATAGGATCCTCTGAAGAAGCCAGAGGGAATTCTGCAATCTTGTCAATTCGCGGTGCATTCACTGAAACATTTGGAGACTCCACACTCCGGAGAACCCCAACTTTTGCTCTTGAGGGAAGTGGAAGCGATGCTCTACGTGATGGTGGGGAGGAACAGTTTCTAGCTGGAGTATGCCACACTGGAAGCTGAAATCATAACCAAACTCATCAAACTGATATAAATCCTCTTGAAGTGTACAACATTAAGACAAGCATACTAATTTCATTTGGAAAACACAGACTTACTGAATCACGCTTTGAACCCGGATGAAATATTCTTGATGGAGCTGCCTGCCTTCTGGGGGTGACAGAACCACTAGCTGCTCTCAATCTTGGGGTACTAGTACTAGTACTACTATCAACAGTTGAAAACTTTGTGGATTTTGATTTGTTACTCACGCTGTCTTCGCGGACACAGCCAATAGATAATTTATAGAGTTTCTCTCTCGAACAAGTGGAAAATCCATGACCATTTTGAGTTGAACATTGTGAATCTTTTTCAGTACCAGAAACACTAGGAGTTAAGGCCCGGTCATTGCTGAATGCCAAGCGTTTATAAGAAACCGTAGAGACAGATTCATTCTCCACAAACCGAGTTCTCCTTACGTAATTTGACTCGGGCCATTGGAATGGATAAGTACTTCTTCTAGGGCTGTTTAGTTTCAGGTGAATTTTAAGAATATAAGGCTGAAGATGAGGATGATTTAGTAACTCTGCAGCCTGACACAACAAACTGTACTTCACTTATTTTGAACAAACACATCTACCTACACCTAAATAAAGTTAACCATGAGACAAAGTTGTACTCGAGAGAAAACATACGCTTGGTCTAAGCTCTGGATTCTTTCGTAGCATACTTTTGACAAGCCCGCGACTGAAATGAGAAACATATATTATTCACAAGTTACACTAAATAATTCTGTTAACAAGAGCAGGAAAGTAGATAAGTAACTCCGGAAAGATCGAGAATGAGAATCACTACTAGGAATCTAGATCTGGTGGTACATCAGGATCCAAACAAAATAGGATTACTGGCTGCTAAACCAGAGTAATCACTCTAATATATATTGGTAAACTAACTTCCATGATTGAATTACATGCTATCATTCTCCAATTATGAAAGCAATATTATGACTCTTAGGATTGAGTATAATTACAGCTGTTGACAAGTCATTGAACAACGTGACTCCTAACATAGAACAGTTGTTTCAAATTCCTCAACATTTTGAAGCTCCTAGTTGCGACAGGGAGGGCATAAAATCCAATAGTAAGCCTAATAATAAATGAATACAAAAATATGTGTACGAAGGGTTCATTATTGATTTGTTCAACGGCATGTAAATATGGTCGCATAAAGCATACATTAACATTATTAAAATTCTGTAAATACAGGTATTGAATAACACATTTTTAGAATAAGTGGTGAAAGAGTTTATATTTGTTAGGAACTAATGTTTCTTTGGAAATAGAAAACTCACAAAGCACCAGAATACATGGTTGGAAGTGGAGCCACTATTGACTTGTTTATTTTGTTAATTAAAGCTTGCATATCCTGTTCAAATAGGAGAAAACGAAATATGTTAGAATTTACGTTGCTGAAAACTATATATCCTCACTCTAAAGATGTTCATCAATATAATATCCTATCCTATTTAGATTTTCAAAAGAATTTGGATAACACCCGATTACGTAGTTGTCATGTAAGAACTTCCAGCTTCTAAATAACTTACCAAAGCCTTGAAAGCTGGCTTGAGGGCAGCCATTTCATATATACAGCAACCTGGAAAACGTTAAATAGATTATAATTTAAATCTAAGACAACTAAAGCATGCAGTGTAAGAGCATAAAGAAAGTAGTAATCAAGCCTAGAAGAGCTTGTGAGTACAACAAAAATCACCTACCCAAAGACCAGATGTCTGACTTAGAGCCATAGGGTATGTCAGCAAGGAGCTCAGGGCACATGTAACTTGGAGTCCCAACAACCTAGTTTAAAGTGAGAACGCAGTCATTAATCAATTGATAAAGCAGGAAAAGAAAAATTGAAATCAATAACTAGGCCATATCACTCACTGATGAAGCAAGATCATCAGAAGTCAACAGTTTAGCCAGACCAAAATCACCTGTATCCACCATGCATAAAATAAGGACAAGATACTACAAAACGAGAGAAAACTTGACAATGTATTAACAAAATCATGAAGTCTAAAAGCAATATGAGGTCATTACCTAGACGTATGTCTTGATCTTTTGTCAAGAAAATATTTGAACACTGAAATTGTGGAAAAACATGAAGAAAATGTTTATCCTCAAAGTTTTCGAACATCCTAGCTGCATAATATCCAAAAGTAGTGAGCTTAAAGATTTACCTTGACATCACGATGGAGGATATGATTTGCATGCAGATAATCAAGCGCCATCAGAAGTTGAACAAGCCATTTACAAAGCTTCTGCATGCAAAGGTTAGTAGATATTAATAACTTGGTAAATTTTCTAAGTCACTGAACTGAGCATTAAAAACTAGCCATCAAGCTGAAAAGTTGGATTTGCAGCAAGAGTGACAAACCTCTTCAGGAAAATGAACACCATTAGCCTTTTTAATAGCTTCGGCCCTGTACAACAAAGACAAATATTAAGAGGATTGCAAAAATAGCAAGAGAAAGATAAACAAGTCACAAGAACGTTGACTTCCTCAAATACTTGAATTGAGTGCAAACCATAACTTACATGTCTCCTCCTTCACAATAGCCTATGATGATGCATACGAAACAACCCTGGAAGTGAAGTGAAGACACCGATGTACCAATTGAAGAATAAGAAGTTAATGAAAGATTTTAGACCAATATGATGCATTAAAAAAGGAGTTCCCACTATAAAGATCTCCATGAGTATACAGACATTCATTCATAACAAATTAGAGTGAAACAAACTACTACAATTTCAATCTCCAAAATACGTCATCTCATAAATCAGAAATTATACTCCTAAGCACTCTTGAAAAGTAAACCAAACAAAAAGGCAAGAAGCAAGAGTAAAACAACAGAATTGAAATTTATGTTCGTTCAATAATAATAAGCTGACCTTTTCTACCCAGGAATCTTTATATTCAACTATAAATGGATTTTGTACTTTAGAGATGAGCTCCATCTACAAAACAAGGAACAAGAAAGCATCTTAGTTACAATCTAATAAATTAGACAAGTAGATTCATTATGATTTAAACAATCACAAGATATATGATGTTGACTAAATAAACAAAACCTAGGACATACAATATAGATGTATCTATTTATTACATAACTTGAATTGGACTGAATCTTTTACTTTTTGTATCTTGACAAAGAAGTACTACTACATATCAAGCCCCCATAGAAAGAGGAAAACCAAGCCAATGTTGGCACAAGTGATTAAGGATCCGGACGAAAAACCTTTGCCTCATCATGGGCCACTTAATTCCACTTGGTGGGCATCTCTCCCCAAGGAGATCCCCTGGCGCCCAAGGGCTAGTTGAGTAGCTGTTTTGGGTAAAACTGCTTGCGGTTTAGGCCTGAGCAATAATCCTTTGGGTTGGGCCTCTGTCGGCCTCTCCGACATGCCTCTAGCGCCTTGCCCGGTAGTTCTAGGAGTGCCTTCCCTTACTACCACATTTTATTACCAAAAAATAATAGAAAGAGGAAAGCCAAAACCTTAAGGGCGAACAGGGGAAAAGGAGAAAGAGGAAGTTGGGTACCTCCTGGTGGGCAGATCTCCGGGTTCTGTCAGTTTGACGGGCAAGGCGAATCTTCTTGAGGACATACCTTAAATTGAGACAATGAAATAAATAAAGCACATAATCTGAAGCAGTATGATTCCATGTCCTAATTTAATCTGTGAGTGGAAATGTTAGATGAACATAATGAATAGAGTTTGGAATCATCCTTGCCTTTTTCTTTCATGCTTGTGTCTCACAAGCAGAGCGGAACCAAAGGAACCTCTGCCAATCTGTTCTAGAATTTCATACTGCTCCATTTTGAACTGATTTCACTTCACTCTCTGACTACCATTAACAGAGTCTTATTCCTGGAGGTAGCAGCAACATTTACGTTATTCACTAAATAACATAATTAACAATATGAAAAAAAATAGAGCAAAATTAAAGTGTGGAATCCAATTGGTAATTTTTAACAGAATAGTCCCTTCCTCATAAGGGAATACTATCATTTGTTATAAAGACATATAAGAGGCAAGAGACAGGCCATACAGAAGATATGTAATAAAAGATATACCAAATGCAACCAAACCAATGATTATTACAACCACCCTTCATATTATTTTATACTGAGGTGGATATACACTGTCAAAAACATTAACTACGAAGGACTAATCTTATTGAATGCTTCAGTAGAGATCACCAATCTTATAAAACTTGACAGCTCGAAGGACTAGTCATTCTTATGCGCGTCAACCCAATCTCACCCATGGGAGAAGCACGATGTTCAGGAAGCTAAACGAAGGAGGTACAGCAAAGATTTGTTTGTAAACCCTTTAATTAGCTAATTAATGAAAAATATTAATATTAAAGTACGAAATCCAAAAAAGTTAAGAAGATTAAGTTCATAGAAAGTCAGCTAATCTTCGCGTCACCACAGTTACTGATAATATGATGAAAGTATGAAAACTAGGCATTCTTACCAAACGAGAAGTATTATCCCATACTTGTTACTTAGTCTGTCGAAGTACGAAACGAAATGAAGACTCATACATCAAAGTATACTAAGTGAGAAGGCAATCTTTGGTTAGTTGTAAAACTCCTCGAAGGAACTCATCATTACAAACAATAATAAATAAATCAACGAACTGACAAGAAAGACGGCAAAGAAGGAATTCCCAAGAACACAAAGAACAAATTCAAGCTGCGATAAGTTGAAGGAACAAGAAAATAAAAAACTGTTGGGAAAGAACCTGAATTGAAAAAATAATAGATAAAAAACAGGGAGGCTGTTGAGAAAGTCTTTAATTTTAAAGATGGAATTTAATATATTTGTTTATTTGTTTATAATATACAATTTTTTTTCAAAAGTTCGGAAAGGGAGAGCGGCAAAAGAAAGAATTGGTGAGAAAGCAAAAGCGACATATAAATTCAAATATCAAAATCAATCTCGAGAGAGAGAGTGTGGGGTCACAGCGGAAAGCGTTTTTGGTGTACCCGTTTCGGGATTCGGAGAAACTGAAAGGGAAATTTGAACACGGCCTTTTGAGCACGCTTCCTCTTCTTCTTGACTTTTTTCTCTCTCTCACAAGAGACGATCAAATTTCTTATGGATAATCACTGTATGTAAAGTTTTTATCATGACATTAAAATTAAACATTCCATAGAGATAATAGTATTGGTATGGTATGTTTAGTTGTAACTTTATTGTATTTTAATTATTTATATTTATTATTTATTTTTATAATATATACTTTTAGTATGTGTATTAACTTTCTTATTTAAATCGACTCTATTAAGAATATAGTTTATTAATTATCTTTATGTACAAATGATCATATCTGATGAATTATAAAGACTAATTTGTTGTCTGTTGATATTTATATTATTCTTATGTCTGGATCTTTCTAATTTGGTAAAGCTTTTTTGGTAATTTTATATAAATTAATTTCGTGTAAATGAATGAATTTAAAAAAAAAAAATCAGTCATTTTGAAATCCATCACATTAAAACAAGTTTTTTTATTGGAAAAAAAAATTAAAAAAAGTTCAACTATAGAAATCTAAAAATTCAGAAAGTATAAAAATGGAAACTAATCTTGTAATTTGTTGATATTTATTTAAATTTAATATGACTTTTTTTTTGTTCTATTATTGTAATACTTTATTCTCTTTTTTATGGCAATTTATAATACTTTATTCATATTCTTCTGGCTCATTTGAAACCAAACTAGCCCACCACTATTGGGCTGGGAAGCCCAACTATGAGACTAGTCAAGGCCTACTCCAATTAAAGTATTCATTGTTTTTGTTTTACTTTTAGGCTTTGGATAAATAAAAAAGGCATACGTACGGGCCTGCCGAAGATGCAAAACTGTAGAATTAAGTATTGGTTTTCAACTGTCAAAAAATCAAAATATTTTTGACTTATTTTAATTAACGATGTAGTAAAATTACCTTTTACCAAACATATCATTGGCCATCATCTTTTTCACCTATAAAAATCATGTCAAAGAACTTGTTTTTGCAAATGTTTTAACTTTAAAAGGTTTTGTAACAAACGTCCATCGTGACAGCAATTGATATAGTGAGGTGTTTCCAACTAAATCGAGTTGATTGAATTATATGAAATCAAATTAATTAATATAAAACTAAGTTAAATTGAAGAATGAGTGATTTAGTTTGATTAAAAATTCATTAAAATTGATTGGTTTTGTTCTATGAGATTTCAAAGCGGCAAACCCAACTTAAGTATCAAAATGCAAACCATAATCATACATCTAGACAAATATAAAGCATGCGAAAATTACTAATCTAGACATCATTACTAATATCCAAGGTTATTAAAACCGGACGCATCGAATCGGACGAAGTAGGAGTTCAAGGTTCAATGGTTCAATCGGGGTTCAACCGGGGTCGGGCCGTTAATAATTAAATAAATTAAAAAATATATATTTAATTTAAAATAATATAAATATACTAATAACTATTAAAAATATTAATAAATTATTTAAATTTAAACTTGCTTGAGTAAGAAAGCGAGAACTAAAAGGATAAAAGATTAAATATTGAAGTGAAAACTACTAAATAGCTTATTATTTTAGAGTCTAATCTTAATAAGAAAAGAAATATTTTAAAACAATATTATTTTAATCCCAAAATGTAAAAAAATGAACAAAAATATTTTGGACCGGTTCAACCTCAAACCGTCCGGTTCAGTGTGGTTTTTCCGGTTTTTTACCGGTTCATCCGGTTCTTGGGTGGTTATGTGTCAAAGCGGTTTTCAACCTAAATCGAACCGGACCACTGGCCGGTTCAACCGGTCCGATTTTCATAACACTGCTAATATCTTAAATTTTGCTAATGCATTTGCTCCACTAGAGCTCACCTTCATATGTCCATCTCTTCTAGACGAACTCTAAGAATAGTCATCGCTAAACGACGGACTTTACCTTCTAAACTAATGTGCAAAAAATAACTTTTGAAGGAAAGAAAAATATTATTAAGTGGGTTTTCTCCCAAGATTGGAGCCCCATTTTCTAACATATGGAATAAACAATTGAAATGGTAAAGAAAAATTCATATTTATAAGCGTTGGGAATATTTTATATATATTATAATATTAGAGTGTGTCAAATAAAAGTCTCACATTGTCTAATTTAAAGATGAGCCAACTATATATATTAAGATGTGAAAAGAGAGGTAACTAAAATGCGTTTATGAGTATTAAAACAATTTAGTACGAACTTCGTGTCCAATGTCTCTTTGCTGGCTCATATAATATTCGACTTTGTGATAGGTTCATGAAAAAATCTGTATCAATTTACTGAATTCTTATCTTCTATTGTTTTGTGTCATTGTTGAAACAATAAGAGTTCGTTTGATCATAGGAAGTGCCTCTTCCGAAATTACAAAAGGGTTACAGAATAACTCTTAAGGAAAATATCCTTATAACGCAACTCAAACTAATTTTTGACATACAATTTTTATTCATAATATTCCCAACAATAAGAGAGTGAGAGAACTTATAAATCAAAACTATATAATGTTGGAGGTTGGACTTAGTTTTGCTTGGTGCCATGATCAAGCCCACATACACTAAACCCTTATCGCCACCTTCTCTTTGAGTGACGTGTATGAGCACGTGCAACCTCTGATTGAGGTTGTTTTTTTTTCTTTGCGATCTTTTCAATATATATTAACTTATGATCCAATCAGACTCTCTTATTTAAACCACAAAATCCAATAGATTTGATTAATAATTTGACATACAATTAATTGAATTAAATTGTTAATATTTGTACATATACATCTAACAATAAATTTATCATTTTTTTATCATCATGCAATTACGCATACTTTTTACCATGATATGGTATTTTCTCATAAAAATCTCACGTTTCAATCACCAACTAACTGCCATTGTCATTTTTTATTATTTTTACCCTTCAAATTTGTAATTTTAATTGTTATTTCTTCTTTAAATTTTTTATTTTGACTCACTACTCCTAAATACATTTTGTTCTTTCTAATTTTTATTAATTAATAAAGATTTCTAAATCGCTCAAACTTAAACCCAATGTTTATTAATTTTTGTTGGTTAAACAAATATATTTTAACGACTCAATTAAAAACTACTTTAAATTGCTATGAAAAATTTGGTTTAAAAAATTGTTCAAAATCATCTAAAACGCCAAACAAACATCTATAAAGACACTCAAGAAAGCACTATATGTGGCGTTGGCCTAGCTAGTGTGGACATGGTTTTTCACGACCTACTATAGCCATTGCTTTTTGGTCAGTCTCACAGTCTTTAGCACACATTTAATGCCACAACTTTAAACAAGAGAAGGAAAATAATTGGGTTCATTATCATCAAGGTAAACTTTGAAGTTTGCCTAGTCTTCATGAGATTCTTCTTGGAAGTAGAGTAGGGTCAATCGGATGGAAGAGAAGTGGATTTGATGCCATCCTTCAGAAAATATTTCCCACTAGGACGTTTATACATTTGGACCACAGTGTACTGTACTGCTTGCAATTACAATGGACTTGTACAGATGTCATGTCCCTTTTGATTCTTTATATTCACAAATGGTGGGTTTGTTGCTTACAATGTGACCAACCAAAAGGAACACAAAAAGGTTTGGCGTTTTGTTATGAATGGCCTAAATCAAATTAATTTTAAAGAATGGGGACAGGTTTTAGAAACGGGACCAAAAGTTGCAAGCGAAGGGAATGTTGGATAGTATGGATATGTGATATGTGATATGTTAGAGATTATTTAACAAACGCAGCGGAAAGGGTAAAATAAAAATTTTTATAATCTCCTCCAAAGGATCCACTACTTGTGTTTATACCAGAGAAAAAAGACGTTTACCTAAATCAGACGGTTGCTTTGAAAAATCGCAATTTCAAGAAGTCCACAAACTCGTATCCTTCCTCTGCCGGTGATCCACACGAACAGTTTGGCAGATACTCAGGTGCTAGCCTCCAATCTCTTCTCCAAGAGATTATGGGAACCGATCTACAATCTTTGAATTTCAAGAACACTTCTTGAAATATCCAAGAACCAATAGTATGGAATTTTTCTAAAAAATTCCTCACTAAAACTCAAGAGATGAGCACACTACCAAGAACCACTTTCTTGGCCACACTCTCTAGAGTTTTCGCTTCTCTCTTTTCCTCACACACAAATCGCCCCTAAAACTCTAAGTTTAGGGTTAGTTCAAAACTTTCCCTTTTTCTCTTCCTAGGCTATGCACCTTTTCTCTTAGAATAATAGGCGACTTCCTCTCTGGTTTATAGGCGACTTGTTTGTGCTTTTATAGAGTCTCCATTCCTCATTTTAGGGAATCACCAAATCTTGATTATAAGATTACATTGATATTATAATTCAAAATTGAGAGGCAATCTCAATTTAAATTTCAAGATCATATCTTAACTTAAAATTCAAAATGCATTTTCGAAATTCAAAATGCAAGATCAAATCTTGCATTTGAATCTTGAAGAACTCGCCCCCTCCTAGTGGTTTTATAGGAATTTAATAAATAAGATAACAATCCTAACTCTTTGGAAGTTATAACCAACTTATTAATATCCTTAACAAATTGAATTAAAATATTACCCTAATATCTTAATTCAAATTAAAATCTTGAATTCAAATTAACAAAATCATATTTCATTAATTAATTCAAGAGTGAGGCGCCACCCTCCGCTTGTTATCCAATATTAGAGAATTTAATAAATCAACAATCCCCTAACTCTCAGGAGACTTAGTCAATTCATTATTCCCCAATATTTTAAACAAGAATTCAATTGTAAATAGATTACTCAAATTAACTATTTAACAATTAATATATGTAAACTTGTCTAACAAATTTAAATATCACAAATGTAGATTTTATTTAAGACAAGACTTCATGTCCTAAGACATTCAACTATATCTTAAATTGCGTCACTAATTAAAGTGACTCACGAATTAAACCCTAATTTGTGTCCCATAACAGTATCTTGATCCTGCTCATGTGTGACCCAACAGGCCTCATGTGAAATTGGCAGCATGCCATCTCTATGACTCACAAGTCGAGAGCGGACCCTAGCAAGTCATCACGACTACCCAAAACACGTGAGTTATCGTTTTAACATAAACGACTTAACCTTAGTACCACCTTGTCATAATCTCTATTGTCACACGATATTTTGGTCATGGATAAGGCATGGGAAAGTCATCATTGTAATCCAAACCATAACTTTCTCGATTCCTTGAGTTAGTCCCATTACCCTGTGTGGCCACACATTCCTTGGACAAACTCATCGAGGGGCCCAGTCAAATATCTCTCAACTTAAGGAGGGACAAAATTCCTTTTTGGTCAACTACATTCCTCAGCACGGCAAACAACTAAACCCGTACCTAGCCTGTATGGCTACCCTGTTACGGGCAACGTTGGACTAGTTAAACCCTAATTCGTGTCCCATAACAGTATCTTGATCCTGCTCATGTGTGACCCAACAGGCCTCATGTGAAATTGGCAGCAAGCCATCTCTATGACTCACAAGTCGAGAGCGGACTCTAGCAAGTCATCACGACTACCCAAAACACGTGAGTTATCGTTTTAACATAAACGACTTAACCTTAGTACCACCTTGTCATAATCTCTATTGTCACACGATATTTTGGTCATGGATAAGGCATGGGAAAGCCATCCTTGTAATCCAAACCATAACTTTCTCGATTCCTTGAGTTAGTCCCATTACCCTGTGTGGCCACACATTCCTTGGACAAACTCATCGAGGGGCCCAGTCAAATATCTCTCAACTTAATGAGGGACAAAATTCCTTTTTGGTCAACTACATTCCTCAACACGACAAACAACTAAACCCGTACCTAGCCTGTATGGCTACCCTGTTACGGGCAACGTTGGACTAGGCCAAAGTTCAGCATCTACAACGCCGGAATAATGAAGACCTCAGGTCTAAGGGTATCGTGACAGGTGTACAGGAGAGGCTAGCTCATGACTAAAACCATGCAGGACTCTCCGGGTCGGTCCAGCAACTTGTAACCTATTATATAATTGCACCATGACTCTCGAGAAGCATCACATGCGTGTATCTCTATACACCGAAGTCATGCTGATCTTAGTTCATTCACGTTCCCACGTGAATAATCGACCAGGGACAGTTTAGAATAATTATCACATAATTAATCAAGGATTGTTATCACAGTAAACATGCTAATAATATGATAACGACATAATTTATCATTCATAAATCAGTCAAACAATATGTTCATACATATAAAATGATTGGCCCATATAAAATGATTGGCCCTAGGGCACAATCTCCATCATGATATGGATAATGGATGGATACAATAGGATAGTGCGTGGTACATGCATAATAAGTGCATGATAAATATATGAAAGAGCTATAATATAATATTAATTGTTTGTAGGAGCATCCAGTGTGAAGTTGTTACACAATTGCTTGTTCTTTTCGTGATTTCTAGCTTTTGTTGCTCACCTCTGCTTCTCTTTTCAATGCCCAGTTTCATTTTTACGTATCAAAATTCGTGAATCCATTTTATAATCAAATTGATGTTATGCAGAAATAATTGAGCAATAAAGATATACTCTTTGTCAATTCTATTTCCCAAAGCTTTATCTATGGAAGAATAATAAATGGTTAATTAGTTGGAATAATTATTATTTTACACAGAAATGTAGATTAGTTCTAGTAATTAAGTGCACCCAAAAAGGAAAAAGGCAGTAATCTCTATGGCCAAGACACACTTTTCTAATTGTTAATTGGTAATTTGGTATGTAGGGATATGCTTCCTCCTTTTTCATGAATCTAATGATAGCATCCAATCACAATGGAATTTGCACCACACATTCCCTTTCCAAGTTTCAACTCATAGCAAATCCCATCTCAAATCATCCATATGCCTCGGCTGCAGTAAATATTCCACAGCAAGAACGAAGTCAACAAATGCTTGAACAACAAGAACCATACTTGATGCATCCTAAGTGGTGGTCATACCCCACGTAATATATATCCACATATCACATTAATATATATTCTGCTTCTTCATTCTCATCTCTAAGTCTCGGTTTTTTATTTTTTGAACCAACGGTTCAGTCCCTGCATGCTTACTTGCATTTATTATATTTTCTCAATTAGAGAAGGTCAAAGGGTCCTTTTGGCCATAAATGTGCATCCTTATGTTCATCTTGGTCCTTTATATTTTAAAAGATTCACATTGGTCCTAAATATTTGCAATATGTTTCATTTTGGTCTCAAACTATTGAATGCAGTTATATTTTTCTCGTTTTAAGTTCAAATGTGATGAATTTAAAGCTACGTATTACTTTTGAAGAATATTCTATCTATCTAGTTAGGAACATTAGTAAACGAGGTCAAATCGTGTGCAGAAAGTATTGGCTTCTCATTTCACAATCAAATAAACGAAATTGGTCATATCTTTCTCATTTCAAGTTCGAATGACATGAGTTTGGAGCTACATGTTAATCTTAACGAGTTTCTTTTTCTTACTTAGAATCTTCAGCAAATGAATTAAATTCAAACTCAAAAGTGGATTAATTTGAAACCAATTTTTCATCTTATTTTTTTTTTAACTTTTTGGTTCCAACTCCACTTTCGAATTCTATTTGATCTTATTTGTTGACGGTTATAATTGGGCAGAAAATAAATTTGTTAAGAGTAACTTATGGTTCTGAATTTATAGTATTAAAAATTGAAAAGAAAGAGATATGACCAACTTCATTTGTTTGACCGTGAAACGAATAACCATTTTTTGGATCTAATTTGACCTTATTTGTTGGCGAATTTAACTGGGTGGAGAAAATACTTTTCAAAAGCAACACATACATTTGAATTTAAAACGAAAAAAGTATGATCACATTCAAATAATAATAATAAAATATTTTATTAATATTTAAGACCAAAATAAAATTATGAATCTTTTCAAACAAAGAAGATCAAAATAAAATCAGCATTTAAACCCTTTGGCCATTAGAGAATCAGACAAAACTTAATGATGTTACTGTAGCTGCAGTAGCTACAATTAATACAAAGTTACAAACTCATAGAATAATTAATGAACAGAATCATCAAATGAGGTGAAATCTGGAAGAAATCGAAACAACAGTTTCTTCATATATCATGACCCAAATGATTATATAAATTGTGGGGCCATAACTCCACACATGCGATGCTAACTCAATCATAGCAACATATATAGTGGGACGGTTGCATGTGTCCCAGCAGCTACAATTACAAACATGGTAGCCATGATTCACCTATTTAAATTTAACTTTAAAGTATACTATACTTGTGACATGTGTGATGTGAATGATCAAAATCATTAGCCACACAAACCAAAATGATCACGTTCATTGTATGTGTATGTGTGTCTCTCTCCTCTTTAATTTGAACTATATGGAGAATTCACTGTGATCGATACCATGTATCCGAATAATCTTTCTCTCACAAGTCAACCAATAATGAATACAGGGAGATATCAGATAACGTTCATCATTTAGTCAACTTTAACCTCGTTGGTGAAGCGTACACAAAATGAATTATGAGAGTGTGAAAGGATCAGTCGTCACTCGAATGAAGAATATGAGTCAACATATAATATGTGTAGAGTACCGTAATGATCAAGTGAAAGAGTATATAGGAATAAAAAATAGAGAGTTTTCCTCGAAACGGAAAGAAAAAAAAAACATGATTCTGGATGCGAGAGCTAAGTTTTAGATGCAAAATAAATGCATGCTGATTTAACTGAATGATGTCACGCGATTTGATTTCCCTTCTTCTTTCAATAACATATATTCCCGCACCCAATAATGTCAATTCGTCAACGACAATTGTTGGCTGCCATAATATGCGTTTTTTTTTAAAAAAAAAACTATCATTCTATGTATCTATTTTTTAAATAAATACAGTGTTTGAGGACTAAAGGGTGTGTGGTCTCGAACTTTTCGTATATCTTTTCTAAGAATATTTCTCAACCACTTCAAATAATTATTAATATCTTGATATATATATATATATATATATAGAGAGAGAGAGAGAGAGAGAGAGAGAGAGAGAGAGAGAAATTTCTTGCCACTCAAGCAACAAATAAGTGAATAACAAATACTGCATGAGAAATCATCAGAAATTGATACAACGTTAATAATTTTAGGGATAAGATCAGTGGTTGACGTAGAACATCACTTGAATTCATGCATATAATATGTTACATCATTTTGTGTTTAAATGATGTAACATATTATATGCATGAAGTATATTTTCATTGATATGATGAAGTGAAGTTCCAACTATCAAAATTGTGTTAATTTCACCTAGTTTGAAACAAAAAACAAAAGTTCGACCAACCTATTTTTCCTGCATTATATTGATATGATGAAGTGAAGTTTCAACTATCAAAATTTAAATTTGAATTAATTAACTAAATCAATTGAACTTTGAAAGCATATATAATTGACGATAGATGGTCTATCTTTTAAGAAAAATGGTGTCCCTAAAAGTTAGATTTTGAGGTTAATGTAAGACCAAAACAGAAATCTAACTATATTGATGGAAAGAATAATATTTATCTTGCAAGGGGATAATGGGCCCTAGGAAACCAACAATTACAAGAAGCTGCGCCTACGAAAGTGGTGGGCCCAAAATCCATTTAAATTGGAATGGACTATTGGACTAATGGTCCATTGCCCATTACGTGCTTAATTAGGATTTATGAGACACTGACTTAATACTCACCCATTGATGATTGTGTCGTTTATACTTTATATATACTTGTTCTTCTTCCTTTTCGTAGTTATTTTTTATTCTGTAGCTTTTGTTATAAGTTTCTGAAGTTTGATATGTGTAAAGTGTACACATGGTTTAGTAAGTTGTATGTTTTGTCCTGCCGTTTTTGCTTGTAAAACTCGTTCTCTCTCCTAGTTGAATACATTGTTTTTTTTCTTCTAAAAATTAAGAAAAGACAAAGCACAAAAAATAAATGTTGATAATTGAAATGTCAGGTATGAAGAAAAAAAGTATTCATTTATCGTTTTAAAAAATATATATTGATTTGACTTAACAACATTGATGTTGCCAAGCCGTGATGATGAACAGAGTTCGATAATATATAGAGGAAGAAAGAAAACATTTAGTAGTCAGTGTTCTGTCTCAACTCTCAACTATGGAGGGCCCTTTTAATTTGGCACAACAAGGAGACAAGAAGCATCAATAATATAATTATTTCGCTACACAGTAATATGAAAAATGAGTGTAATTAATTAAGAGGAGGATTAATGTAATGGCATTGGCACCTATGTCAGGGATCATTGTTAACACACATTATGTATTGATTGGCTAATGATTAAGTTTCTTTAATCCAAGTTGTGTATAATGAGGAGCAGCTAGATATCCGCAATCTAAGTCCACTAGACTTATCCAGCAGAGCATATCTCGTGACTCACAAGAGATGTTTTTCACGAGAACTTTCAAAAATATAAAAAAGAAAGAATACTCGATCGCTTGAAAGTTGAAAGCATATCTTCAATTATTATTCTTTTTTTTTTTTTGGGGTTATGAAAATCGACTTCAATTATTCTTCAAACATGCCATTATTCCATACACCACTTTTATAGGCTTCTAATTGCAAACTAATTCCGTAGCATGAGACAAAGGGATAGTCTATGCTCGATAGGACCATTTTCTTAGCTGTTCCTCTTTTGTCTTGTAGGAAGAACATTGACTAAGCTTGCGAGTCAAGACCTTGTCAAAATCCCCACTAACCCTTCATCATATATAGTCCATAGATTTGTTTCTTTAAGAAATCTATTTAATTATTGTTCATATGTCATTAATTCGCACCTCTCACAATTCTACTACCCTATAATTTCCTCAGTAAAAATTAGTCCTAATAGAAAAATGATATATATAAAGTCTAACTTTACTAATTATAAAAGCGAGGTGATATTATATATAAATAAAATGAGTGATTGGATAAACCTATAATAAACATATAATAAAACTTATACGAGTTCTTTTTTTAAGAAATATTATAATTCAAAGTTACGCACTTTGGTAATTAAATAAACTGTCCTCAGGTGATCGAATTGTATATATTATAAAATGCTAACATAAAGACAAAAGCTAAGTCTGATTACTTTTTAAAAAATGTAATCAAACTAAATAACTACAACATGTAATAATTATCCTTTTTAATTTTCTATGATAAGGGAGGGCATTATTGCGTTTGTTGCACATTAAGTATGATTAATTTTCACTTTAGATGATTGTAATTTGTAAAGAAGCAACCCTCGATCGTGTCGACTTAATGCATTATATTAATAATATATATATATATATATATTGAAAAAAGAAAAATCTCTCAATTATTTATTTGGGAGTGATGTAGCTTTTAATAAACTCGTGATGATAACATGGTCTAGGACTCTAGGTTCTATGAACAAAGTTGCTTTTTAAAAAGGGCAAGATTTATATGCAGTTCTTTATATGCTTGCTATAAGATTTTTCAATAAAAATATGACACATGACAAATTTGTTTTGCATAACCAATCATGATAGAAAGAAAGTATTAAATACAATTTTTTTGCACAATCAATCATTAAAGAGAGAAAATATAATTAAAACTTGTGATTGAAGAACCTCGTAACAAACATATAAGTTTTTTCTTTTTAAAAAGGGCAGAAATAATGTTAACATAAATTCATTTAAAAAACGCTTTTGTAAGCATGATTCAATCAGTGTTTGCTGATAGTTCTTTTGTCGTTATGTAGAATAATGGTTTTCCTTGTTTCAAGAAGTCCGGAAAGTTTTTTTTTTTTTTTAATGTGAACAGTCCGGAAAGTTTTGTATTGAATTTGTATATATAAAAAAAGCAGCAATGAAAAAAAAAGCAGCAATGAAACTTCTTACTTTAATTTTCTTTTCCCTCATTAATCAATTTAGCAGTTATTGAATTGAATGGATGAACTTTTAAGATAAGAACCGAAGAAATGTGCGACTCTGCTGAGAAACTAATAAAAATATGTAAAAAAAAAAAAAAGAAGCTATACATATTACATAGAGAACAATGTACTAATAGTACTAATATGTTCAGTTAAATAAATAGGCTTTATTTAGAATTTTAAGTTTTGAAAATTCACAATTTTTTTAATAGGATTCTAAACGTAGATATTGTCAAACAAAAAGAAAAGGGTAAATTGCAATTTGGTACCCTGTGGTTAGGGGCGGTTCTCCTTTGGTACCCTGAAAGAAAAATTTTTGCATTGTGGTACCCCGTGGTTTGCTCCGTTAGCGATTTGGTCCCCTGAGGTTTTTTTCTGTTAGGATTTAACGGCAAATGTACGTTAAAATGTCAAAAATCTCCCAAAAAGTTTTTTCTTATGCGTTTAAGTCCTTTCCTTTTACTAAAAGGGATCAAAACATAAAGAATTAATTATAAAAGGGTCTTTAGAATTCTAATATTATAGATTTTTCTCCTTTTCATAAGATTTCTTTTGAATAGGTCCTGATTTAATTACACTTTAATCCCAAAAGTTTATGATCTTTATCAAAATAGTCCTTAGAACCTCAAAAGACAAATGAGCATCTATGATTTATCAAAAAATCCCTATATTCAACTACAATTTTCATTCAAGTACACTACAAACAAATCAAAACCCCCAAATTTTTCCAAAATCAAGCCCCACAAATCAAAAACCCTCTCAACAACAAAATCAACATCATCAACAACCAATTTCTTCATACCCTAAGGAATCAAAATTCAAAACTAAGGAATTCAATTTCTTCCTCAATTTTCCAAAATTTGGCATAATTGGTCCCTCGAAAGTTTTTTGTCCATTTTTCCGTTGAAAAAAAGAAAAAAAATAAATTTTATTTTGATCCCTCAATTTTCCAACAAATTTCACTGCTAGTCCCTCTTTAATTTCCATCCAATTTTTTCATTAACCTAAAGAAAAAATTGGTTTACATTCTCCAAAAGTTTTATTTTTTGAATTAAGGTCCTTTCTTTTTATAATAGGACTAAAATGTAAGAAAAAATGAATAAATTAAAATTTAAAATAATTTTGACCAAAAACCCACGCAAATTGGCTCTCCTTCTTCGATACCATCCCTTCCACTTCTTCGTCCCTCTCAATTCTCTGACGCCGCCACCGGAATCCGCCACCGACCTTGACTTCATCATCATCGCCGACTTTCTATTTACGCTTCCGCTCTCATCCTCAACCATCGCGCACTCAGAATCCTGTTCTGCTCCTCCCTTCCGATTGCTCTTCGGTGGCTTGAACATCGACAAAAACCACCTCGCCGACCTACTCCTGCTCAGACCGGCGGAATGCTTGGCCGTTGCGCCGCCATGATCAGATTCCCTCTCGGCGGCGTTGTAGCGCGATCTCGACCGGAGAAACAAAATGGCGAGGGACCTGAATCGCTTCAATCCGACGTCGGAGTCGCCGTCGAAGAGGTTATGAACGCCATTGAACTTGATTTGAGGATCTATCCCACGGTAGTGAGGGAAGAAGGAGAAGAAGAACGATTCTGTGATTGGAGAAGAAGAACAGTCGATTTGGGTGGGTTCTTTTTATTTATTTTTTTTTGGGAAAATTGTTTCAAATTCGGACCAATTATGCCAAATTTTAAAAATTTAAGGAAGAAATTGAATTCCTTAATTTTGAATTTTGATTCCTTAGGGTACGAAGAAATTGGTTGTTGATGATGTTGATTTTGTTAGAAGGATTTTGATTTGTGGGTCTTGATTTTGGAAAAATTTGGGGGTTTTGATTTGTTTGTAGTGTACTTGAATGAAAATTGTAGTTGAATATAGGGATTAAAGTGTAATTAAATCAGGACCTATTCAAAAGAAATCTTATGAAAAGGAGAAAAATCTATAATATTAGAATTCTAAAGACCCTTTTATAATTAATTATTTATGTTTTGATCCTTTTTAGTAAAGGGAAAGGACTTAAACGCATAAGAGAAGACTTTTTGGGAGATTTTTGACATTTTAACTAACATTTGCCGTTAAATCCTAACAGAAAAAAACCTCAGGGTACCAAATCGCTAACGGAGCAAACCACGGGGTACCACAATGCAAAAATTTTTCTTTCAGGGTACCAAAGGGGAACCGCCCCTAACCACAGGGTACCAAATTGCAATTTACCCAAAAGAAAAAGATTCTAAGTATAGAGACTTCCGGCAAGTATCAATTGGTTCAAGCAAATTGTTTAACATAATTCATTTAAAAGTAAGGTAAAATTAAACACAGTATAAACAAAAACACAGTAAAATAATTAAATCCCTCCCTAGCATCAACAAGAAATCTTGTAAGAACATCAACTGACGAAGATGGGGGGTTTGCAACCCATCCAAGAGGACCCATCTTCGTGTCAGACAAATTGGCAAGACAATCAGCTGCCAAGTTAACGGATTTAGGGATCAAACTAAAGCTACAATCATCTAAATAATTGGAAACACAAAAAAAACAGACCAGACTAGATCCATAACGCCTCCGCCACAAAACCCGCCGCAAAAAAAACGGACACAAGTAGAAAGCACACAGATTTGGGAAGAAAGACCGTCAAAAACCACCTAAACTTGAAAATCACCACTGCAGAAGACACACAGAAAAGAACACCGCCGATAACCCTAATATGAAATAAGGTGAAATCTCTCGTGAAAGAGAGATGTAATTCCCCACAAGAAGGGATTTGAAGGAGAACTCGACTCTCATGAGAGAGAGATTTTTTAGGGGCTAAGGTTTCTTAATATTGATTCAAGCAATATTATTTCTGATTGAATACAAACAATGAACTAAAAGATTTAGAATTGAAAACTGGTCTTAATCCCCTGTTCAATTTGGATCCTCCTATCATTGCGACGAAATCCACTTTGGTCCCCGGCCGTGTATGGGAGCCTATTTGCGTGTTTTAAATTTGACATATTTTTTGTGTTGTCAAGCATCCAACTGTTTAAGCCACTGAAGGTTCTTTACTTCTTTTAGCGAAAAAAACCAAACAATGAGAGGAGCACTGAAGATGAATTCCCGATTTGGTAGTTAAAGTCAAACTAAACCTTCATTTCCCGTAAATTATTTGTGGTAGTTAAATAAATAATAATAATTCTGATTTAAAACTTTAGAAAAACAAAAAAGGAAGGTAAGAAAGTGGAAGGGGCTCACTCTTGTGAGATAATTACATTAGGTCTGAAAGGTTGCCTCCGTCTTACAAGTTACAACGTCACCTCATGTCTCTCTTTCTTTTTGGCCAATCCTCATGTCTCTCTTTATATATACGTATATATTCGCACTAATAATTTTAGTTTTTTTTTTTATATATATCATAGACAAATTAAATTAATTTATACCAAAATTGTATAATTTTTTAAAAACATTTTTTTTAATTTTTTTTTGGCCTGAAAAACATTTTTTATTTAATCTAGAATATCTGTACATGATTTTTAAGAATGAAATATTTGTACATGGTTTTTAATTATATGTTAAATTGCACTAAAATCCTCAAAGTTTTAAATTGGGGACAGAAAATATCCTCGAGTTTTAAAATTTGACAAAAAAAAAACTTCTTGGATTTTCAATTGTGCTCACGTTCGACACTTGAATTTTAAAACTTGAAAGATCTCCTCAACTTTCAATTTTGCTCACTTAAAACCCATAAAACCTCATTTAAAAAGAAAACTCAAAGGTCTTGCTTGAGTAAAAAGTTGAAAACTCAGGGAGTCTTTATCGGTTAAGTTTTAAAATTCAAAGATCTTAAGTGAACAGAAAATCTTTTTGTCAAATTTGAAGACTCAAGAAGATTTTCTGTTTTCAACCTAAAACTCAGGTTGTCCTTGTGCAATTTAAAAGGCAAAACCTGTTTGGTGTTCTGTTTTTAAAATTGGCTGTAGACTTTTAGTTTTTGTACCTGACAAATCCAACCTAACAGGCCGGAAACACACAACACAAGTGCCTTCGGGAACAGCCGGTAAAAATGGAAAGAGAGATGGAAAACACAGATTGCATGTTAGGAGATCCGGAAGGGAGTGATGACCAGTGCCAAACTTATAAAATAAAAAAAGATGCGTGACCTTTCTGGATTTTGCTTCCCACATATCCAGCTTCATGACCATACAAATACAATTATTCACAACATAGAGAAAGTTTTATTTATTTTGAAGAAAATAAAAAGAAAAAAGAAGTGGCAGGTCAGAGTGTGGTTGATCTGATATTAGTGAAAATGTGAAATGTCAGGCGAGAGTGTCTCCTCTGTCCTACAAGGCTAGCTAGCTCATAATACCAGTCTTAATGCGATTGAAGTGGGTCCCCCCAAAGCGCACTAAGAATTTGAAAACTGAAAAAGAAATAAATAATATAATAATAATTCCCCACCACATGGACAATATCAAACACATGACATGACACACCCCATCCAATTTTGATATAAAGCCATATATCATTCATCAATATCACTCAACAGAGCATTACAGTAGTATTAACACCACCACCCTAGCTCACTAATTCCCTTCCAATTCGATCTCTTCTTCAATCATCCTTATCTCTTCGATCTTCTCACTCTATATATATAATCTAGCTATATTTAGTACCAATATATATAATCCAACACCGCCTCTAAAATTAATTAAGTAGATGGGTAACGTTGATCCTGATCAATATGTGTACCCATCGGGATGGAAGATGGAAGAGTGTGGTGGTCCACGCGTGGCGATTCCACCGCCTCAGCCATTTTTGAAGTCTCTGAAGTACTCTCTGAAAGAGACTTTCTTCCCGGATGATCCTCTCAGGCAATTCAAGAACAAGTCAGCTACTACGAGACTCCTGCTTGGTCTTCAATACTTCTTCCCCGTATTTGAATGGGCTCCTCGTTACACTCTTTCATTCTTCAAATCAGACCTCATTGCTGGCATCACCATCGCTAGCTTGGCCATTCCTCAAGGCATCAGTTATGCCAAGCTTGCCAACCTCCCTCCAATTCTTGGCCTTTGTATGTTTTCTTTTTTCTTTCATTTCTCATCTATGTTGTCCGGTGATAAAAAGATCACATATTCAAATTCTGAAAACAATATCTCTCTGTAAAGTAGGAGTAAGACTGTGTACATCTTGATCCTCTTCAAACTTCACCTAGTAAAAGCTTTATGCACTGAGCCGCCTTTTTTTCTCTCAATCTATGTATGTATACATATTTATCCCCAAAAGCTAATCATTAAATTAAATGGATATCTGATGCAGATTCGAGCTTTGTACCGCCTTTGATTTATGCGATGATGGGTAGCTCGAGGGATTTGGCTGTGGGAACAGTGGCGGTTGGGTCGCTTCTCCTGGGTTCTATGTTGTCGGCTGAGGTTAATCCCACCCAGAATCCTAAGCTTTTTCTTCACCTTGCTTTCACCGCTACATTCTTCGCCGGGATTTTGCAGGCTTCTTTGGGTTTGTTTAGGTAATTAATCATATATTTTATTAATTCAACGCATCTAACACTCTCGCTCTCTCTCAGTAGGTTTTGTGTAAGTTTAACTAAAGTGCAAGCAAATATAATTGAACGCCATGATATTATTTTATGTTCTTCTCATCTACCTAGTTTACTGTTATTCACCAAGTTGATTGAAAAAGACGGCACATCTTCAGTTTGTTTCCATTATTTATGCTGACTAGTACTACTCTCTCTCTTTTTGTTATATATATAAAAAAAAGAAATTATTCTCGATCTCCCTATCCCGTGACATGCTATATTTAATATAATTTAGCTGTCCACTTGCTGATCGGGTGTGATATTGGTTAACGCTAATATATACCGTGCTAGCCGAGACATGAATAAATAAATATATATGACTTGAAAAACGAATAAACAAGATTTGATCTTATAGTCATGTATCTAATTGTTTAAACCTAATTTATTATTATATCTGTTTTATTTAATTGTTGATCCTATATATTATATGTTGTCGTCGCGTGCAGGTTAGGGTTTATCGTGGATTTTCTGTCACATGCAACCATTGTCGGGTTCATGGGAGGAGCAGCCACAGTGGTTTGCCTGCAACAGTTAAAATCGATTCTGGGATTGAACCACTTTACCCATGACGCCGATCTCGTTTCAGTTATGCGATCCGTGTTCAGTCAAACCCATGAGGTTGTTGACTCAATAATATAACCTTTCCTCACTCTTAATTTCTCTCTCACTATAAATGGTTGAGTGTTATGTTTCACCTTTCATGTTTTGTGGTTTGATATAATAGTTTCATGACTTGTCATAAATTGTTATATATTCACAAGATTGTACATGTCTACTATATTAATTGTCTACGTACATATTAGTCATAAGAAATATATATATATATATAATTGTCTACGTTTGTCAATTATTTGAGCTATATATGTCAATTCTTTGACTCTGATCTAGCATATACATTTATTTATTTTGATTTGCGCAGTGGAGGTGGGAAAGCGCAGTCTTAGGGTGTTGCTTCATTTTCTTCCTGCTGATCACCCGATACTTCGTAAGTGAACCCACTTAACTCCTCTCATTTTTTAAAGCAACAATAATCTTATAGTTTAATTAATTAAAAGTGCCATAATATACCTAATTATTATTCTTCAAGATCTTACGGCACGTGGCATGTTTTGATTCGTTGTTATAATTATGCTGGTGATCCCTTCCCTTTCTTTTCCAATAGCTAAACAACGACAAGTCAAGAAACATATTTACATATATTAGGGGCTTTGCGTGCCCTAACGGGCACGCAAATATGTATGTAAAATAAATAAGGGACTAAATTGTTAACTTAGTAAAGAAAGAGAGACCAAATAGTAAATTTTCTCTTATTTTTAATTTCATAGACTATAGTTTTAAACATGGACGATCAGAAAAGGGTGGAGGCATATAATATAAGATATAGTAATATATACTATAGACATAGATAGCTAATCTGTGTATTGATAGAAAGAGCCACGATTGTAGTCTCTAGACCAACGAAATGGCTGGACCCACCCACTACTTATTTTTTTATAATTTTAGTATAAGCTTTATCTATTATATATACTTTCACTTGAAAGTCAGCAAAATCTCTTACAAGTGATTGACAATACGGGTCTTGTGCGATCATGCTGTTCCAGATCAATTAACTGAATAAAATATAGTCAACTTCTTCCTTAGATTCGAGTCACACAATTACAAAATACGAAGTTGAAACAAGCGTTCTTGGTACTTGAGTAGTAATATATATATCTGTTTATGAATACTTAATTTAATTATGTCTCAATTTCTATGTATATACCTGAATGTTTTTAAGATTTGCAGTATATAAATTAATTAAGGAAGTAAATATTAAAAAAATTGGGTTTTGTTGTTGGATACTGGCAGAGCAAAAAACAACCAAAATTCTTTTGGGTATCAGCAATGGCACCATTGACGTCCGTGATCTTGGGTAGTCTGCTCGTTTATTTCACTCATGCCGAGAAGCACGGTGTTCAAGTGGTGAGCATTTCCACAACACACTCACAATTCACAATCACTCGCAGGGACTTGTTCATTAATATTGTCTTCTCTCACTCACGTTTTTGGGCCTTTAAATTCATTGTAATTTGGGCCACACACAAGCACTGCCTACAATTGCAGCTTTGGGACCACTATTTTTTTCTTTTTGAGAGAATTGAATTGTGATCAAATGTGTACTTGTTCAGATAGGAGAGTTGAAGAAGGGGTTAAATCCACCTTCCGTTGAAGACATGGTATTTGTTTCACCATACTTGGGAACCGCAGTTAAAGCTGGCCTTGTTACCGGCATAATAGCCCTCGCGGTAATTAATTAATTAGTCATACATAGATGTCAACAATGACGTCACGAGGACTTAATAGTAAAACCTGATTCAATTGGATCTCTGTGCAGGAAGGAATAGCAGTTGGAAGAAGCTTTGCAATGTTCAAGAACTACCATATTGATGGAAACAAAGAAATGATAGCTATTGGAACCATGAACGTAGTTGGTTCTCTCACCTCCTGCTACCTCACCACCGGTACGCATATTGTTAATTAATTAGTTATCATTAATTATGATACTTGATGGACGATTAATATGAAAAAAATGGGAAATTAATTAACTTTGTATAAATATATATATGAACAGGTCCATTTTCCCGGTCGGCTGTGAACTACAACGCGGGATGCAAAACGGCAGCATCCAACGTTATAATGGCAATTGCAGTGATGATGACATTGTTATTCCTGACACCACTGTTTCATTACACTCCCTTGGTGGTACTTGCGGCTATCATTGTATCAGCAATGCTGGGACTCATTGATTACGAAGCAGCCATCCATCTCTGGAAGATCGACAAATTTGATTTCTTTGTCTGCATCAGTGCTTATGTTGGTGTCGTCTTTGGCAGTGTTGAGATTGGCCTTGTCATAGCCGTAAGTATATAAGATTCATATTATTTAATTTAATTAATATCACTCTGATCTGCTCACTCTGTATTTTATATATAACTTATGTATAATTCTTTGTGCACACATGCATGCAGGTTTTGATTTCTGTGCTCAGGTTACTATTATTTGTTGCAAGGCCAAGGACGTTTGTTTTGGGCAACATTCCAAACTCTGTTGTTTACAGAAACGTTGAACAATATCCAAACGCCAATCATGTTCCGGGGATACTCATTCTTGAGATTGATGCACCGATTTACTTTGCAAATGCAAGCTATTTAAGAGAGAGGTACGTTCTAAGTTACCACCTCCAAAATTTACATTTTTTTTTAATTAATTAATTCCATAAACTTAATTACCTGAAAATATATGGTCATATAGGATCACAAGGTGGATTGATGAAGAGGAAGACAGGGTTAAAGCTTCAGGGGAGAACAGCTTGCAGAGTGTAATATTGGATATGACCAGTGAGTACTATTTGACCTGAAAATAATTCAGTAGTTATATATGAGCAGATCAGTTTCCATGCACTCTAACTTGATCTTATATGTATAATTTTCAATGGCAGCCGTTGGGAACATTGATACAAGTGGAATAAGCATGATTGAAGAGGTGAAGAAGATTGCAGATAGAAGAGGGCTGCAAGTAAGCCTTTCTCTCTTATTCTTGTGCAGTAGTAATTATACATTGGCATTTTGAAAATGCTTAATTAATTGACTTCGTGTGATCTTTATTTCCTATGTGGTTAGCTTGTGTTGGTCAATCCCGGAAGCGAGGTGATGAAGAAGCTAAACAAAGCCAAGTTTCTCGAGAATATAGGTCAGAAATGGATTTTTCTGACAGTTGAAGAGGCTGTGAGAGCATGCAACTACATGCTTCACACGTGCAAAACGAACCCTCGAAAAGATGAATCAGAAGCTTGGAACAATGCATAAGCCACGGTCTTGAAGCATTTTGATGATCTCTAATCTATGTCAAAGCTTGCATATCTCGTTTCGTCTGCCAATATTATATTCTGTGGTGTGAGAATTAGTAAAATCATGCTCACAGAGGATTTGGCGGCATAGCATATATAGTGAAAAATTTGGATTTCTTGACTTACGTTTGAAGCTAGTCTGCAGCTTTTAGTTAGAAGAAGTTTTCGACCATAAGCTGCCGAATCTTATGTACCATACTTGTTAATCTATCCAAATGAAAAGTAATTAATACTTACTGCACCGGGATAGTCAAATTCTCAAATTCCAAATTAACCGTTACATCTATATCTCTTCGAGATGAAAATGAAAGTAATTTATAATTTCTAAAAAAAATACTCTACGCAACATAGTATAATTTAGTTAATATAATATTCCCTACAGTCCTTATTTTATCTGCAAGGTGTACTGTTGACTAATTGAAAATTCATTATTGCTTAAAATTTATATAAAAAACACATGGAGCAAGTCAACGTGATAAGCTCTTTATAGATTTCTTCAGCAGCTCTGATTTAAAACAAAACCAAACATAAAAGTTCAGTTCAAACTTGATCCGATCATCCGCAACTACCATAATAACCAAAGTATATTTTCTGAACAAGTTGTAGACTTCGGTAATCAACTATCGTGGCCGTTAGAAATAAATTTCAGCGAGACGTTGAATCAAACAGTATGTGGAAAAAGAAAAATGTTGATTGTTAACCCATGGGTTGAAATTATAAAAGCCCATCGTCTAATGGAGCCAGAAAACCAAGACTCCAAGAGTGAGAAATTAGGCCCATTCTATAAGGATAATGTAAATTACTAATTTCTTATTATATACATCTCCTGATTCAATCCTGACTAGGCTCTGTCTGTATATGCTTATCCAGTTATCCTGTTAGAGTAAAGAGTTACAAAGCAAGATGAAGACGGCACCCGCACAGCACACTACCCAGATCAGAATTCATAAAAGCATGGGCACTTCCATTTCCAGTGCATTAGTGGACAAAACTACCCTCGATAATTATGCAGTTAAATGACCAAAATACCCTCATACTGTTCTTAATATCGCCTTCCCTGCCGATCTTCATACTCTACACTCTTGGAGTTCCGGTGACTTCACATGTCTTCCATGGCTTCTCTCATCATTCTCCGTCGGAAGCTCACTACCACACCCTTCCGTGTCCACGTTAGAGCTTTTTCCGAGTTTTCGTCAACAAGGGAGAAAGCCACTCAACAACGGATAGAGAAAATCTTGATAGCCAATAGAGGGGAAATAGCTTGCAGAATCATGAGGACCGCGAAGAGGCTCGGAATTCGAACCGTTGCTATTTATAGTGATGCTGATAAGGACTCGCTGCACGTTCACTCCGCCGATGAGGCAATTCGTATCGGCCCGCCTCCTGCTCGCCTCAGTTACTTGAATGGCTCCTCCATTACTGATGCTGCCATACGTACTGGTGCACAGGTGAACCCTGCAGCTGTATGCTTCGTTGATTAGAATCTGTAAATGGAGTACAGAACCAACAATGTATAAGGGGTCATTGGGTAGCCTTCACTTTCTGATTAAATCCATTTGCTTATTCTTATTCCTGTTTTTTTTTTTTTTAGCAAACAAACGCTTTCTCTTTACATTAGTGAGCCAAACGCATGCTCCCTACTTCAATGTCAGTCAATTTCATTTCCATTGTTTACCTCCTAATTTTGTGTGTATGTGTGTGGCATGATCTTGGCCGATTGGATGATGATTTGTGGTTTAGGGTTTGGACACCGATTAGTGCACCAGGTAGGATAGAGTGCAGCCCCTATATAATTATCGTAGAATTTTGTAATGTGTGTTTTGTTGATGTGAGTATAATGTCAAACGCCATGTTTATAGTATTCACAGATGAAGTTTATATTAATTTTTTGACATGCTCTTTCGGACCTGCTTATAAAATCTGGATGTTCTTTGGTAATTAGGCTATCCACCCTGGATATGGTTTCCTATCTGAAAGTGCTGACTTTGCCCAACTATGTGAAGATAAGGGTCTTACGTTTATTGGTCCTCCAGCATCTGC
Source organism: Chamaecrista fasciculata (assembly GCA_003254925.1). Lineage (NCBI taxonomy): Eukaryota > Viridiplantae > Streptophyta > Magnoliopsida > Fabales > Fabaceae > Chamaecrista > Chamaecrista fasciculata. Next base: position 216,391 of record QANZ01034463.1, read on the forward strand.
CATCCGTGATATGGGTGACAAAAGGTACGCGTATGACAGACTGTTTGCTACATTCCTTTCATTCTTTCTCTGACTCTAATATCAATATCCCCTATTTTAAGTTTGTTAGTTAACTTTGAAATGCATTTGGAGTGACCGACTAAATACTTGATGTGGGAACTTGGTGTCAGTATTGTGATTTTATGCTGGAATTATATTATTTAAATAATCACCCTCTAAATAAACCTCAACTTTTCAATAATTGTGAACTTTGAGGTTCCAAACCAGCCTGGGAGTTTTCTACTGGGCAACAGAAATCTGGATGGGTGGAAAGAGGGAGGGAAGTATTTCTAGGAATATCTCGCAAATGATCTCTTTCTCATTTGCATAATCAATTCTTCAAGTTTGCCTATACTTGACCTAGAATAGTGAGAGTCAGTTTGGCGTGTTTGGATCCTTCTCCCACTCAATGAGTTGCATGATTACCTTTTTATTTGTGAGTGTGAATTATATTGTAAAACACTTTTTTAACTTATTAGTGCTTTTATACATCCATCAGTGCATCAAAGAGGATAATGGGGGCAGCGGGGGTACCACTTGTGCCTGGATATCATGGAAATGAACAAGATATTGATAAAATGAAGTTGGAAGCTGACAAAATTGGGTATCCAATCTTAATAAAGCCAACCCATGGAGGTGGAGGAAAGGTGCATGGTAGCCAATATTTATTCTTATAGAAATTACTAAACTTTGTGATCCTTAATGTGTTTGTGAAAATTGATGGATGGATGTATTTGCTAGATTCGTTGAATGTGTTTCCTAAAGCTTAGAGGTGAATTTGAGGCATATTTCATCAAATGCCATGCTTGTCAATGAATCTGATTGATCCTAAAGTATTAATTTGATGCTTTAGTTCTGATATTTTGGAATCTTAAGTTTGTTTAATCTTGTGATATGACATGATATGACTCATCATTGTGATACATAATCAATCTTTAAGGTTTCTAAATGTTTATAAGTTGAAAGTTTATTATATGAATAACAAATGTCTTTTGCAGCGAAACAGGTATGAATGAAATATAAAACATATCTTTGTCATTCATAAGATTTTTTGTCATTCTGATGAGATCCTGACGATGTTCATATTTTAGGGTATGCGGATTGTGCACACGCCAAATGAATTTGTGGAATCCTTCTTAGCTGCACAGCGTGAAGCAGCTGCTTCTTTTGGTATAAACACAATCTTGCTGGAGAAGTATATTACACAGCCAAGGCACATAGAAGTCCAGGTATGCCTATCAGTTTTACTGCCCTTGCTGTTATATTGCATCTTTTTCTTTCCTCTTCTGTTGGTGCTTCTTCTGGCAAAACAAAAAGTGATTTATTGAATTGCTTCAGTTTTGAGCTTTTGCTTTCTCTTTAATATTTACTGGAACAATGGGCTTTTAATTTTGGTGAATCATGAACAGAAATAATGGTCTTCAATAGTTAATGAATATTTTTGTAGTCCATTTCACCAGAGTTTTTAGCAATTTTTTTTTTATTTTACGTGTCAGATTTTTGGGGACAAACATGGGAATGTTCTGCATTTGTATGAGAGAGATTGCAGTGTGCAGAGAAGACACCAAAAAATAATTGAAGAAGCTCCTGCTGTAAGGCTTACGTTCTGTGTTCTCAAAATTATTAGTATTTTTTCTCTTAAAAAACGTTGTTGGAGTTGTGATTTTGCAATAATAAATTCAGTCATGCAGCCAGATGTTTCCACTGATTTTCGTGCACACTTAGGTCAAGCAGCTGTCTCTGCAGCAAAGGTGAGGCCTTTTGCCTTCAATATGCTATTCGCCTTTTGCTAGTGATATTTATTTATACATCAAAACTACTTGGTTCAGTACCAGCTTTCTTGGCATGCTGTTTGGATTCTAAATTTCAAACAAGTCTTTTTTACATTGAATATAATTTAAACCTGTAATAAACAATTATGATTTCTATTTTTCATATTGAATATAATTCACAACTGTATAAACAACTGCAAGTAAGCCTTTCTCTCTTCTATCCTTTTTTTTTTCTTTTCGTAATTCTCCCAATGTCTTCATTTGGTTCTATACATTCACTAATTTAAAGTTTATTTTGATGCCTGAAGGCAGTAAATTATTACAATGCTGGGACGGTGGAGTTTATAGTTGATACAATCTCTGGCCAGTTTTACTTTATGGAGATGAATACCCGTCTCCAGGTGCTTGAATTGATTTTTCGCACGCCTTTATATTATCGAAATCTATGTGGTTTACAGATTTGTGACCTGGGGCATGTTAATACAGGTTGAGCATCCAGTCACAGAGATGATTGTTGGTCAAGATCTTGTAGAATGGCAAATCCATGTTGCCAATGGAGAAGTTCTTCCATTGCAACAATCACAAGTTCCCCTAACAGGTAGTTTTGTTTTTCCTCCCCCCACGCCTCACGTGTGTGCTTTTTCTGTTTTTTATAGAGGGAAGGAAGTCATTGGAGTAGGCTTTTCTTCTACAATGAAGGCACCTTGGCATATTTTTATACTGAACTACTTCATGATTTGCCAATGGCTTTACGTTGATAGCTGGACCAGCCTAGAAAAGGAAATAGAGTAAGGGAAAGATTTTCTGTGTGACCTGAGCAGTGAGCATGGTAGATAAGGCATATTGATTTTTTTTTTTTTTTTTTTTTTTTTTTTNTTTTTTTTTTTTTTTTCGGGTACACTTAGATGACTAAGGATTCCAGTGATTATTATTAGGCCCAAGTACTGTTATATTCTCTGCATGAATTAAAAAGACATAACCAAGGCTACTAGTTATGAGTAAATGCACTAAAATTTCATTCAATTTACATTGCTTTACTGATTTTGAAAAGGAAAGATTAACTAGTTGTATGGAGAAAAGGTTATACAATATTTCTTATTAACTTACGGTTAATGATTTTGGGCTTGCCAATTAACTTACAATTCTTGTGTAACAATATGTGTCTCATCTAATATATGGAACTTTATAGTCTCTTTGCTATTTGGCAGGCCATGCTTTCGAAGCTCGAATATATGCAGAAAATGTTCCAAAGGGATTTCTTCCAGCAACTGGAGTTCTTCATCATTATCATCACATTCCAGTCTCCTCCACAGGTTATAGTTTTACCCTATGATAGCCAAGTAACTAGTATGTGGTGAATTTGAAAATGTATCCCTCTTTTCCCCACCCGAAGAACATGAAACTTTAATATGCTTTTATTGGTGTTTCTTGTTTACTTATGGGAAATCTTCTATATTTTGGCAGTACGGGTGGAGACCGGAGTTAAAGAAGGAGATACTGTTAGCATGCACTATGATCCAATGATTGCGAAGCTTGTGGTGTGGGGAGAAAATCGTGCTGCAGCTTTGGTCAAACTGAAGGATTCTTTGTCAAAGTTTCAGGTATACCTAAATTTTAATAATGCCTTTGGTACATTGCAGTTGAGTATGGTGGTGGTAATTTTTGCAGTGAGGTGCAATTTTTTCTTAAGTGAGATCCGTTAGGAGTTAGGACAATGATTTACAATCTTTTGGTAGGATGCTCTACCATGAAGATATAATATCACAACCTTCTTCCCTCAAGGAAGAAATAAAAATAAAAAATAGATAGAACACTTGTACCATTTTATCAAGACATTCATCCCTTCTGGCAAAGTTCAACTAATCTAGAATGGATTATTATTTTTCTTTTTATTTCTCTTCTTTGAAATTGTGCCGATTTGAATGGCTAATATCTCCTTCCTCTCAGGTTGCAGGACTACCAACTAATATCAACTTTCTTCAAAAGCTTGCTGACCACTGGGCATTTGAAAGTGGCAAGGTAGAGACTCATTTTATTGATAACTACAAAGATGACCTCTTTGTTGATCCCAACAATTCAGTATTAGCAAAAGAGGCATATGAAGCTGCTAGACTTAGTGCATCCCTGGCCGTTGCATGTCTCATTGAGAAAGAACATGTCATGTTGACAAGAAATCACCCTGGTAAATTGCCCCATTCTTCTTGTGCAATGTATCGGAGTGAATTTCTAGAAATCGTTTTGGTATTCACATCTGCTAGTGTGTTTAGGGAGCAGCAACTTACACCCTGTATGGTATTCTTCTCCGCCATTCAGAGTCCATCACCAGGCTAAGCGTACAATGCAACTTGAGTGGGATAATGATTATGAAAGTGGTAGCTCAAAGCTCTTGAAGTTTTCCGTCACTTATCAGCCTGATGGGAGATATTTGATTGAGGTAACATGATGTCACTAACATCAATTATTATCTTTCAATCCTTCTGTTGTGTGCCACAAGTGCACTAGTCTTAAAGTTGTACTCAAGATGCTATTGTGTGTTTTCAGATGGAAGAAAATGGATCTCCTTTTTCAGAAATCAGAGCAACATATTTACAAGATCACCATTTTAGAGTTGAAGCTGATGGTGTAAGCAAAGAAGTTGATCTAGCTATTTACATAAAGGTAAATATGTTCTTCTACCTGCATCTTTTGTTGAGGGTATATGGACTAAATAATTGGAACTTCTGTTGGTATTCTATAATGATTATTACTAGAAATCTCAGTACAGCTTACATAAGTTTTTTTAACTGTTCTCAGGATAGCATTAGGCATATTCATTTATGGCAAGGGCCTTATCATCATTACTTTAGAGAACAAATAGGGCTTGAGTTGTCTGAGGATGAAGAATCCCAACACAAGCCCAAATTTGAAGCAGCAGCAGCCCACCCTCGCGGGACTGTTGTGGCGCCCATGGCAGGGTTGGTTGTTAAAGTTATTGTGAAAAACAAGACAAAAGTGGTGGAGGGGCAACCTGTATTAGTTTTAGAAGCAATGAAGATGGAGGTTTGTACTTCGTACAGTTTCTTGTATACTACTGGAAACAACTCTCTCTCTCTCTCTGTCTCTTTGTTACGCTCTGCATGAAATTCTAACTTTACTGCTCTGCATTTTTATTAGCATGTTGTAAAGGCACCATCATCTGGCTATGTGAACGGGCTCCAAGTTACTGCTGGTGAACAGGTTTCTGATGGTAGCGTTCTTTTCAGTGTAAAGGTTAGTTAATTGCCTTTGCCATTCTTCACATGGTGTCATGGTCTGTGAACTATATTTTTGGCGGTGCAGAACATAATTGCATGAGAATGTATCAATAACCATCCTATAGGAAATTTCTGACAAAAAAAAAGGGTCCAAGAGGTGGATTTTTGTGATTTTTTTATTATACTCATCATTCTGTTAGTGTAAAATGAATGTTCCTTCTATAATTCTTGTCTGTTAAACTACCAACTTTTCGTTTTTTTATCCTCCAGTTCAACATTGCTACCTTGGTATTTTGAGGGAACGACGATTTAGGATATCCTTGCTGACATGTTTCTTGTGTAGGAGGAACAACTAAAGAAATTCTGAAAAAGGGTAAATTAATCTTCAAAAAGTGGTCAATGGTTATCCATGTATTGACTTGATAAACCACTCTTTCCAAAGTTTGATTACCTTGTTCCCTCGTGGTAAAATTTTTTATTTGTCCCAAGCTGCTTTTTTCTTTTTGACATCTATACTCAGCCTGTCAGCCATGTATGTTGAAATATGGTGATGAGTTTGTTAGAAACATGCCTAGACAATCGCTATGTCTGGAGAGAGAAAAAAAATGTGGTCAGATCATCAGTAATTTTGGCACTTTTTTTGCCCCCGTGTATGTTACCATCTCAATTTTTTTTTGCTTGGGCAGGATGAATAAATCTATCTACTTCCAACCAATCTCAATAGGGGGATCCGGAGTGTAACTTTGAAGGAATAATTTAGGCTTTCACAAGTCGAATAAAATGTCCTTATTCTTAAACATCCATGTCGACACTTGAACAATCCTTGTCTTACGGAAGGAAGTGTCGTACTTTTATCATATTATGATTATGATGATATTACAGGTAGGTAGAAATAAAATTTTTGTAAATAGTCCTCCTGGAGTATCAAAGTTTTAAACTTTTCTCGTCTTTTAAATATTTGGGTGGTTGCACTTATAGTACATTACCGATCTGTATCATTTGGTGAAAACCGAAATAAATTATTCACATGGGCATGTATGGGGGGAGGTGGGTTTCCCCAGTATTTTACACAAATTTCGAGGTCTCAAACTTCAATCCAATGGCCGGAAGGTGATTTGGAAATTCAGATGTAAAGGATAAAACATTAAAACGATACCTTCTCTCTTTTGCACAGAAATTTGAAATTTCTCTTGCCTCTTGGGACTCTGAAATAAAATATGGGAGATGAATGAGGAGGACAATGCGGAGATGGTGATTATTAATTAAGTGGCTTAATTCATTTTGAGCATAGTTGTCTTCTATTTTTGTTTTGTTTCTATTTCCGTTCAACCTCCACATTCCACACTCTTCTATTTTTATTTTTTATAATTTTATAATTATTCTATATTTTTATTTATTTTTGTTTTTTTAAATAATTATTTTATCAATATAAAAATTTTATTTAATCTTCAACTTTAAATCAATTTAAAAGTCCCTAATCTATATCTATATCTATACTATATTATATGGCTAAACCCCTTTATGGTTGGTCAAAAATAGTGAATTAAAAAATTTAAAAAAAAAAATCACCACTCTCCCCCTACTCACTCTCCCCACTTCTTTAAGAAAATAAATGAATTAAAAAAATGCAAGAAACAATTAAAAATTAAAAAATGCCACCACTCTCTTTCCCCACTCACTCTCTCTCCCCATATGAGGTAATTTCAAATTGGTCCTAAATATTTTATTTATTTTAGATGAGTCTTATATATTTTTATAATTTCTCAAATTAATCCCAAACGTACTCTTTTATTAATATAAAAATTAATTCAAACGTTATATAACGGACACGCCAATGCGCCTAGTTTATAATATGGATATAGGCTATGAGGCTATCGATATAAATATCCGATACTCGATAAATAGATTTATAATGTTATCTATATTATATCTAATATTAGATTTTGGCCAAAAAAAAGTTCTAATATTAGATAACTGAGTAACTGACTTATATCATATGTTTTTATTTTTAATCATGTACTTGGAAACATTCAAATCAATTACCATTCCTACGTATTCAGGTCCTTTGTTTGTTTGTTTTTGGCCAGAAGAGGTCTTTTGATTCAATCCAACTACAAAAAAAAAAAACAATCTAAAAACTGAGTATAAGATAATATTTATCTAAAAAACATTCAAATTTAAAAAATCTTTTATTATTTGTCAAAGGATAACTAATAATGACTAATGAGAATATTTTTTTTTGGTTGCCCAAGTATCTCCCAGCTCGATGAGCTAAGGATTAATTCTCCACGGATCTGAGCTCTATTAAAGGATTTGCCGCTGGCTAATTGGTTGCTGAATACACAAGCGAGAATCAAATCCCCAACACTTGTTTAAGCGACCTAATGAGCTAACCACTAAACCAACCAAACTTAGTTACTAATGAGAGTATTTATTCAAAGTAAGAGACGATAAGATTTATTTAATTATATTGATTCTAATCTTAATTTTTTTGTAGATGTAAATAAAAGTATTGTCAAAAAGGCAACATATAATAATCTCGAGCGAGTGCATAGAGAAATTCAAACAAAATGTTATAAAATACTGTACCAAAAAAATAATAAAAGAAATACAATAAATTTTGTTCAAAACTTCAAATATATAAGATAATTAATGATCCTTGATTCCATTAAAAGAATAAAGGATAATAATAATTAATTAATAGGATAATCAACAAACAACATATGTCGTTTTTGAATTCATAATTTAAGAGGGTACTAATCGCATTATTTTAATACTTATTCAAAAGGTAATTTCAATATACAATTGGACTCTATTATTCCATTTGTTGATATATATATACTAGGGGTTTTTCGTGCCCTCACGGACACGGAAATATGTATGAAACGTTTGATTTGATATTTATAGTTATTCAATGACTAAATAGTATATTTTTATTATTCAATGACTAAATTGTTAGAAGTGTGAAAATTAAAAAATCAAATAATGAGTTTTTACTTTCTTAAATCTCAATTACTTTTTTCTCTCTTATTATATATAGTCAGTCAATTATTAAATTTCACATATTTATTTCTTATTTTTTTAATTTTTAATTTAATTATTTTTGACCAACAAAAAAACTTTCACACATATAATATTGATCTTCTTATTTCTGTTCTCTTCTACACTTTTCTGAGGCGTAAAAACCTAAAAGGTATTAGTTCCACCATGTGCCTTCAAATCTCATCCTTAAGCTCGACATTCTTAAACCTTTGACTTGTGCCTTTTTGTTTATTCATAGTCGCTGTCAGAGACAACTACAATATTCAAATCATTCTTCTCGTCGCTTTTGTCTTTGACTACTCGCGCTGAATCTCTGATTTGCCCTAGCTATACGTGTACACACTCTAGTGGTTTTTCTTCAAATCAGTGTCCCCTGAAATTAGAGGAATTCGGTATTATAAAATTACCGTGGCAATTATGGAAAAAAACACGGATTCACTATTTGATTCATTCCTCCTTCATCCGATGGTAAGTTAGATTCAAACATAAATCCCCCCTACTTTTTCGTTTAAATTCTCTCGTGGAATTTTTGGCTCATGATTAATTATTTATGAGTATGATCTTATCTTAACTGTAGTTGTCTGATAATCCAAGTTTCAATTTCATGGCTGAGAAATTGAACAACTCCGTAGAAGAAGCTGAATCGGATAAGCCTAACTCGGAAGATCACGAAAGATTAGATTCCAATGTGAATGAGAATAAAAAAAGTGTTAGCAATCGAGGATTGTATGTGAGAGGGGATAAGATTGACTTCAAGAATTGGGATATTCAACTTGAGAAGCACTTGAATAGGGTTCTGTCTACAGAGAAGCAAAAGCCTAAGCCAAAGCCAAAGCACGATTGGGAAATCGATTCCTCCAAACTGGACTTAACACGTCTTATAGATTATGGAACCTATGCAACAGTCTATCGTGGCATTTATGATGGCCAAGACGTCGCAGGTAGGTAACATATTAATGCTGCTCTTTGTTCTGTCTTATGTTTGTGAATGCATTTTGTCTGTAATTGGCTTCTGTTCTATTAAGTGTGTTTCATTTGAAAACATCTGAGTTTTCTGTCATTACTTATTAATTTTTTAGTGAAAATATATGATTGGAGGGATAGTTCCGCTGAAGCGCCTGCTCTTCGGGCATCATTTAATCAAGAGGTTGCTGCTTGGCATAAGCTTAACCATCCAAATGTTACAAAGGTGAAATTAAAGATCTTTTTAATCCACGACACAATATTACATATAGTTTCTTTTGGGAGCTTGAGATATTTGCTTGAAAATTGCCCAAGGTTTTTTAATGGGAAGCAAATCAAACACTTTAAATTTGTATTTGACTTTTTATTTCCTTCTTTATTCTCTAGGAAGTTGAGTGTTGAGAGATATATTTGTTATTTATATCTTTATTCTCATGATTTTAAGGTGGTGAAGTGTGTTTAAATACTAGCTTTGGAGAGTCATGTGAGTATACTTAGGACAAGAGTTGAAAGAATATTATGTGATGTAATAAATTTCATATAATATTTTTCTCAGTTGTCTTCTAACAACGATCGTGATTTTTTGTCGATTTGAGGTTTTCACGTTAATTTCTCTTTTGTTGTGACTGTGTTTCTTTATCTTATTTTATTTTTATAAATATTATTATTTTCCCAACAGTTTCTTGATTCTCAATAAGGAACTCCATATATGGTATTGAATATTTATCTTTTTTCTATGCAGTTTGTGGGAGCTTCATTGGGAACTTCGTGTATGAAAATTTCTTCTCGAGATACATCAAGTGAAGTTCACTCGTTCATTTCGGTCCAAGCTTGCTGTGTTGTTGAGTATGCTCCTGGTGGGACACTGAAGAAGTTATTGATGAGAAATAGAAGGAACAAACTTGCTTTTAAAGATGTGATTCGACTTGCTTTGGACCTCTCCAGAGGGTGAGTTCATTTACATATTTCTTAATTCTTCTGTTCATAGAGATTGTTGGGGTTTCCTTTGTTTCTTCAAAGTCTCACATTGGTTGCATAGAAAAGTTGAAAGGGTGAGGAGCCTTATAAATAAGAGTGGGGCTTTTACTTTTTTTGCACCACAACTGACATAAAAACTCTAAAGGATGTATTGGGATTTGGGTAGTTGTGTGTCATTTGTGAGAGAGGTTTTTCAATTTTTTCGTTAAAAAATTGTATTGAGGAGGGTTTGTAATTTTGTCTACAAATAGTGAAGTTTGTCCCGGTATGACCTTAGAATAGGTCTTGAGACATCGAACCACGTTGTGTTTGTTTCTCCATTTTCTCTTCCTTTATTTGTTGTGTGGGTTGTGTCTCCGCCCAACAGAGATTAATTAGACATTTATTTGACTAATCATATAAAGTTATGTGTTTTCTCGCTGGGCAATTTCAGTTTGAGTTATCTTCACTCAAAAAAGATTGTGCACCGTGATGTGAAGCCAGAAAATTTGCTGTTGGATGCGGAGGGAACTTTAAAAATTGCTGATTTTGGTGTTGCTCGATGTGAGGCTCAGAATTCAAGGGACATGACTGGGGAAATTGGTACCCCTGGTTACATGGCGCCAGAGGTAATAATAGTTATAATTAGTAACCTACCTTTTTGATTCTGCACAAATCTGATCTTGTTAATTCACTGTCATTTGAAAACACTAGTTTGTTAATACAACTTAGCTCACTAATGCTGTAATGTTTCATACATAATCAATTCCTTTTTTGTGTGTGTGTGTATGTATAGCTTCTACATGTCAGAGACCTGAAAAACTATAATTTGGGCAGGTGTTAGATGGTAAGCCTTACAATAGGAAATGCGACGTGTATAGTTTTGGTATATGCTTGTGGGAGATCTACTGCTGCAATATGGCTTATCCTAATCTTAGCTTTGCGCGTTTATCACATAAAGTTGTTCGAAAGGTATACATTTTTTCTTTTTAACCTTTTTTCACCAGCTTTAATTTGAGTCCTTGACCATGCATTCATTTCCAAGAGAATGATTGATGACTATGCATATTAATTATGGATGATCTTTAATTCTTTAGTCTTACATTACTGAACCCATTTTTTTTTGTTTTTGGCCTGAACTGAAACCGTTTTAATTTCAACAGAAATTACGACCAGAAATCCCAAGATGTTGCCCCAAGTCACTTGGAAGAATCATGAGAAAATGTTGGGATGAAAACCCAGAAGCACGGCCTGAAATGGAGGAAGTAGTGAGGTTATTAGAGGGTATAGATACGAGTAAGGGAGGTGGCATGATTCCAGAAAACCAATCAAATGGGTTGTTGTGTTTTTGTGGTCGGGGCCCTTAGTTTTCTCCATCTCTCTTTTACATATATTTGTTCCAAATCTTGTCAATTTCTAAACATCAGGCAGATAGATGTATAGTATCATTTTTTAATAATATCATTCATTGCTTTTCCCTTTTCTTTTCCGTTTTTGGCTGTCAAATCTTTTTCTTTTTTCGTAGGAGCTATCAAATCTTTTGCTGTGCTGTGGTAATTTGGGATTTGTTTCATATTGTTTTAATTTTTAATATTACCAAGAATTTCTAAAATTGATTTAAAACTGAAATAAAAATTTAGAAATAGGAACGATATTTTTTTTGATACAGTAATAGGAACGATATAAAACTTAACAAGTTGGAGCAAAGCTAGGAATTTGGTCATCCATGCTTCCATGGATGAGATCCCCTAAAAGCGAGTTTTTGGGGGTTTTGAATCCAATTTTGTATTGACTTTTGATTTATTCACATAATTATTCATCATTAAACTATTTAATAATTTTTTTTTTGCCTGAGCTATATTTAATGATGCTCTCAGCCTTAATCAAATGACAATTTAAAAAATTGATACACCATTTTTTTTTGCCTGAGATACACCATTTGATAATGATGGATTGACGGAATAACTAATATAACCCCATTATCATTGAGATTAAAATTAAGTTGAATTAGGAGTTTTATCGCTTTAACGGTATATATTTTTTGGGATTGTGAGGAACCGATGGAGAAAGAAAGCTCCAAGAACCGTAGCCTCCCCTTGACCTCCGAGGAAGAAGATTTGCTGGAACGGAATAAAAAGAAAGTCAAGAATGTTGGTGAGGGCTTCACCGGACATTCTAGCAACCCGATTTCTTACGCCGACCTCGACGATTTGCGAGCTGATGAGGGAAGTCAGGTTAATCAACCGATAAGCTACAAAGATTCGTTAACGGGGTCCAAATCTGCCGGTATTGAGGACATCGCGGAAGGTCTGGGTTTCGATGGGCTCAGGGAGGGAAGCGCTCCGCCGGAGCGAACTTGCAGCGACGAAGACATGCCGCCTCTGGAGGATGCTACGCCGCTGCCTGCTGACCGTGTCGAGGAGAAGGGCGAAGAAGATCAGGGATTTTGCTTCGCCGAGGATCCTGACGAAAAAAACTCGGGACTGCTGGTTACCATTTCACAGAAAGAACGCGATAGGATGGGGATTCCTCTCAAAAGCACATTGATTATCAAGCTCCTGGGCAAATCCGTTGGATTCACTTTCCTGGAAAAAAGGCTCAACCAGCTTTGGGCAAGAAAGGGGGTTATATCAATTGTAGATTTTGAAAATGATTATTATCTTGTTAAATTTTCTGCTATTGAAGATTATAATTTTGCCCTCTTTGAGGGACCTTGGGTTATTTTTGATCATTATCTGACAGTTAGGAGGTGGTTTACAGGTTTTGATCCTTGTTCTGATGTGATTAACAGAGTTGCAGTCTGGGTCCGGTTTCCCAATTTGCCCTTTGATTGTTATGATGAAAAATTTCTTTGGAGTTTCGGTAATAAAATTGGAAAGACAGTCAAAATCGACACCACAACTACTCAACAGTCTAGAGGAAAGTTTGCAAGAGTCTGTATTGAAATTGACATCTCTAAGCCTTTAATTTCGAAATTTAAGCTTGATGGGAAACAATTTTTCCTGGAATATGAGAGCATTCACCTTATCTGCTTTGAATGTGGATGTTATGGGCATAGTACTGATAAATGCCCCTCAAAGATTGTTATTACTCAAGATGTTGTAGCTGTTGAAAAAATTCCTGAAGCCCAACATGAAAAATCCAAGTATGGGGATTGGATGATAGTGAAAAAAACAAGAAGACCAAGGAGAAAATCCACTGATGATAAAGCAATTAAGGCTACTGGCAATGGGAAAAAAGAAGATATATCAAAAGAAAATCATTTTGTTTTGGAGTCCAGATTCACTGCTTTAGATGGGAATGATTTGGATGATGAAAATATTGAGGATGAAAGTAGTATGGAGGGGGACCAATCTTCAAATGCTAAAAGCCCAATTATTAATATGTCTCCAAATGGTTCTCAAGCCCAACAGAGGAAAGAAGTAAAGGAAATCCATGATGGAAATAGAAATGTCTCTAAAGCCCACCTTGATGTCACTCATATCAGGCCCATATCTGATCCTATTCCCAATCCTCTTTTCCGTGGGCCTGGCAGAGCTGTTATGGGTCGTTTTGGGAGGATGGGTGGAAGGGGCATGCCGTATGGTCCCTCTCGTCCCCCTGATGATAGCCGAGAGCACCACCATGAAGAAGACCCCCTCACCTATGTACCCAAGTTGGGAGAGAATGAGAATAATGCCCCTGATGATGTAATGGAGGATGTCTCCAAAAGTACCTAATATTGGTTTGATTTTTACCCTCTTTTTTTCCTGGAAGTGTTTATCTATGAAGGTATTTATTTGGAATTGTAGGGGTGCTGGGAACCCCACCTTTTATAGGAATTTTAAGAACTACATTGATTATTACAAACCGGATTGTGTTGTAATCATGGAAACAAAGTGTAACTCTAGCATGGCTAATAATATGTTCCAATCTTTGGGATTCAGGGAGTGTGTTTGTCAGGATGGTGTTGGAAGGTCCGGGGGTATCTGGTTCGCTTGGAACCCCGGTTTCGTCACAGTTCATAGTACTCAATTACATCAGAATTACATCCATAGCCACATTGAACACAACAAAAAAAGATGGTGGTTAACTTTTGTTTATGCTAGTCCTCAACCTGCAAATAGACAAATCCTTTGGGAGGAGCTTCATAATATTAAGCCCCATGATTCTGAACCTTGGGCTATTGTTGGGGATTTCAATGAAATTACAAATGAAGGGGAAAAAAAGGGGGGTGCGCCATTTGACCCGAATAGAGGTAGAAAGTTTATTGATTGGATTGATAGAGATTGTCTTTTGGATGTTCAGGCTTCTGGCCCCTTCTTTACTTGGTGTGGCCCAAAAATCTCTAATTATGATCGGATCTTTGAGAGACTTGATCGCCTTCTCTGCAACGAAACGTGGAGATTGGAGTTTAATGAAGCCACTGTCCGGGTTTTACCTCGTTGCTATTCCGATCACCACCCGCTCTTTCTGAATCTTGAAGGGCCCCGCCCTTCTTCTTCTCTCAAACCTTTTCGCTTCGAGGCTGCCTGGCTGACGCACTCCCAATTCAAGGATTTTGTGTCTGATAATTGGAACACCTGCAATCAATGGAAGCCGAGAATTGATCAATTTACGGAAAAAGTAAAAACTTGGAACAAAGAGGTTTTTGGGCATATCTTTCAAAGAAAACAGAGAATTATGAACAGACTTCGAGGGATTCAAAACAGCCCTGACTTGAATAACAATTTATTTCTCCAAAATCTTGAAAAGGATCTACAGAATGAACTCAATTTAGTCCTCTCTCAAGAAGAGATTCTTTGGCAACAAAAGTCCAGATGTAATTGGTTACTAAATGGGGACAGAAACACCAAATATTTTCACACTAAAACCATCATTAGACGAAGAAGAAACAGAATCAATATGTTGAAAGACAGTAATGGTACCTGGGTTGATGACGAGAGGGATCTCCGTAGCTTGGCCACGGATTTCTTCAAGAATCTCTTCTCTTGTGACATGGACTGCCAAAATACCTTAATCACCAACAAAAAATTTGCCTCTGTTGATTGTCAGCGCCTAAGTTATCTCGACCACCCTCCTTCTCTGTCCGAGTTGAGACTCGCCTTGTTCTCCATGGATGGCACTAGAGCTCCGGGTGAAGACGGGTACCCGGCCATTTTCTTTCAAAAAAATTGGTCATCTGTGAAGAATAGTATGATGGATGTTATAAGTCAAGCTTTTAAAGGTGAATTCAGTATCGATGATATCAATAACACTCTTGTTGTGCTTATTCCTAAAATTGATCATCCTGAGGTCATAAACCACTTTCGGCCTATTTCGTTATGCAATGTGATATATAAATGCCTTTCCAAAATTATTGTAAACAGATTAAAGGATCTTTTACCTGGTTGGATCTCTCCTTTGCAAGCCAGTTTTGTTCCTGGGAGGAGCATACAAGACAATATTATTATTGCTCAAGAGATGCTTCATTCTATGAGAAAGGCTAGAGGTAATAAATCTTTCATGGCAATCAAAATTGACTTAGAAAAAGCTTATGACAGAATTAGTTGGGACTTTCTAAGGGGTGTCCTTACTGATCTTAATATTCCTCCTAATTTTCTTAATCTCATCATGAATTGTGTTACCTCTTCTACCATTAACATTTTGTGGAATGGAGAAAAAACCAGCTCTTTTAGACCTTCTAGGGGGTTGAGACAAGGTGACCCGCTTTCACCATACCTTTTTGTTCTTTGTATTGAGAAATTGGCTCATGTTATAGAGGATAAATTGGATGATGGCAGCTGGAGAGCTATGAGGGCGGGCAGATCGGGCCCTTGTATTTCACATCTTTTCTTTGCTGACGATATCATCTTCTTCGGTGAGGCTTCTGTTGCGCAGGCTCAATGTATGGTTGGTTGCCTGGATAGTTTCTGTAATGCTTCTGGCCAAAAAGTTAGTGTGGAAAAAACTAGAATTTACTTTTCAAAGAATACCAAGCATGATGTTAGAGAGCAAATTTTGAACATTACCAATTATTCTTGTACTGATAATTTGGGTAACTATTTGGGGATGCCCTTGTTACATGGTAGACAAACTAGAAGGGATTTTCAGAAGCTCATTGATAAGGTGAAGCTTAAACTTGCAGGCTGGAAGGCTAAGTCTTTATCTATGGCGGGTAGGGTTACATTAGCTAAGTCTGTCATTTCCTCCATTCCTTACTATGCCATGCAATCAACTAGAATTCCTTTATGTGTTTGTAATGAGATTGAGAAACTTCAGAGGAATTTTATTTGGGGTCATGATGAGAGTACGAGAAAGCTTCATACCATTGGGTGGGACACTATATGTAAGAATAAGGAGCATGGGGGCCTTGGCATCAAAAGGCTTCACTACATGAATGATGCCTTCCTTATGAAGATTGGGTGGAAAGTGAGGAGTGAACCTGAGAATATTTGCAGTAGGGTTCTCACTAGTAAATATGGTAGGGGTGAGGACCTTCTTAGATTCATTAAGGTTAAGGATAGTGACTCTCTTCTTTGGAAAGAGCTTGGTAAAGTTTGGAGCAAGATTAATATGGGTCAATGTTGGAGTATTGGTAATGGCCGAAGTGTGAATTTCTGGACTGATATCTGGGGAAAAGGCAACAAGAGTATTATTGAAGAGATTAGTGTGTCTATTCCTATGGGTCTTTTGAGCCAGAAAGTGGCGGATATGGCTCCTAATGGCAGCTGGGATCTAACTCTTATCCGCCCTTTAGTAGGAAATGATATTCAGAGATTCTATTCCGAGGTGGTGCCTATGGACTCTTTGGGTAATGACCAACCTAGATGGATGCCTTCGGGAAATGGTGAATTCTCGGTCAAGTCTACCTACAACATGCTAATCAAGAATGGTAATTCTAACAGAATTTTCAAATTGATATGGAAACTTAATGTGCCTGAAAGAGTTCGTATGTTTATTTGGAGGCTCACACATGACAGACTTCTTACCAGAGAGAGATGTAGCCGGTGGTTTGGTACCTCTGACAAATGCCATAGATGTCCCAATCAGGTGGAGACCACGCTGCACGTGCTAAGAGATTGCACCTTTGCCTCTGCCCTGTGGAACAAATTGTTACAGCACAATCACTTAATTCTGTTTTATAATTATAATCTTCTTAACTGGATTTATGCTAATTTAACCTCATCTTTTTCTAGTAATCTGCAGTTTCAATGGAGTCAGGTGTGGGCTATTAATACCTGGAATATTTGGAGATGGAGGAATGATGCTCTCTTCAATTCCAGTGCTAACATTCCTAGAGACCCATTTGTAAGTATTTTCTCTGCAATTAACCAGTATAATGACAGTTATAAACTCCTATTTTCAGGTGATCAGCATATTCCTAAGACTGTGACTAGAGTTACCTGGGAATGTCCAAATGAGGGATGGGTGAAACTTAACTCCGATGGCTCATGTGACCCTGCTCGGGGCCTCGCTGGTTGCGGTGGCGTGCTGAGAGACTCCAGAGGTGTTTGGATTCGTGGTTACTTCAAGTTTCTTGGTGACTGCTCTGTTCTTCGGGCGGAAGCGTGCGGTCTGTTGGAAGGTCTCACTTGTGCTAAGGAGCTGGGAATCTCGAAGATTTCTATAGAGTGTGATTCTTCATCGCTGGTTTCTGCTGTCAAGGACCCTCGGCCTCTGGGAGCGGACATCGGCACGCAGATTCGCCTGATTTTCGAGCTTCTTCGCGGGTTTGAAGCTTGGAACATTCGACACATCTGGCGTGAAGCTAATGCCGTCACCGATGGTCTTGCTGCTCTGGGTAGAGACGATGGTAGTGGAATCCGTCGTGTTCTGGAGCTCCCTCCCTCGTCGGAAGTTCGTCTGTCCCTGATGCGTGATGTGCTAAGGCTGGGGATTGAGAGAAGAGTTCAAGCTTTGACTGGTGTTGGCTGACTGCGTCCCTCTTTCGCTTCCCTGGGTTGTGTTTTTTGTCTTTTTTTTTTTTTTGTCTTGTTTCGTTTTGTGGGCTTGAGCCCACCGTTCCCCACCAAAAAAAAAAAAATAATAAATGGTTGTATATAGGGGTCCCACCGCAAGTAAAAATAATTGGGGTTTCTCATTTTGGCGCCTCTATAAAGCACTTAATTAATGGTTGCTTTTTCTAGCCATGGCTTCCCAATTCTTCTTCATTTTCTTCATCCTCCTCTGTTTCTCTGTAAGACCATTAAAATTTTTCTTTATTTTTATTTAATCTTTAATTTTTTGTCATTGTTTTATTATCATTATTAATATAACATTTAATTTCTTTTGTTACAATATATATATTTATTTAAAGTTACTGTTCACTACCAAGAAACCATACACCTATTCTTTTTAATGAATTGACATAAGCTATGATAATTAGATTCTCAATTTCTAAGCTTTGTTGTTGTTGTTTTTTTTTTTGTTAAAAAAAAAATTAAACTACATACTTTGAAATCTTACCACTATATCGTGCTTGTCTTTCTCTTACACTATACTATATATATAAATATTACTAATATACATAAGCGTTAAATAGCAACTCATATATATATATATATATATATACCACAATTCATTACTTATTGTCTCCTTATAGTTCTACACACATTAATATTTGATCCTAGTTATGCATACACACATATGGAGCTTTAACTTGTCTACAGCAAAAGAGCTCCCACTTGCTAGAACTTGAACGTACCGTTGCTTCCTTAATTATGTAGACATATATATATTTATTTACATAAGACATTATTTATTTAATTATATTTAGACCCCATTCTCCATAACAGGCCCATTGCGAACTTCTACTGGTGCCATCGGAACAGCGTGTTCTCCGGGGGCGCCTGGCATGACATTAATCGGGACCGCGTCAACTGCAGAGTTATTAAAGTTCTTCGGATAAAAAGTAAAAGTTAATCCTACTCCGATAAGAACCGAAAGACTTCCCAAAATCGGTACATCATCCCAGGTAGAATATACATCAAGGATCCATCGAAACATCGGCACTTTTACGATCTGGATACATTATGAAAGAGATAATGAGAATTACAAATTCCCAATAAGTGAGAAAGAGTTGAATAAAATTCATAATATATCCAGCTGTATCAATAAGAAAACAGTATCATAAGTGAAAAGAAATAAAATACATATAAACGTAAATATATATATATATATTTTCCTTTTTATATCTTGTACATGGTGGTGGCTTTCCTCACTCACCTCGGTGGCTTTTCTCACTCACCGTCCGTATCTAGGGCGTCCCCTAGCTGGATCCAAACGGAAACCATACAGTAAAAATTGTAACGGTTTACTTTAATAGATAATTTATTACAATATTTGTTCTCCATGATCCATGTCCCATACGCCTATGTCAACACATGTACTTGTAGAGGGAACCATTTCTCATCATAGAGATATATATATATATATAATACTCACCAGTAAAAGAATGAAGAAAAGTAATAGATAACACTCAAAAGTGTACCAGAACAAGCTTACGTATACGCGTATCCTATTTTTAATTTATGCGCACAACACCACAGGGTGTACCTAAAAGGCAGTTTGTGCCTAACTAATTAATAGTCATAAACTCAGGTATAAGAACAAGGAACAAAATAAAGTTACTGACTAACTTTTTAAGAAAAAACTCCTAGTCTTATTCAATAACTTTTAGCATGTGTATATATATATATATAAGTATACTCCATAAAGTAAGAGATACACGTCAAGTTCAGCCAATATTTCAACACTTCACTTGTGAAGACTCAAACTTAATGGTAAAAATTATAATTAGACCCCCTCCTAATTTCTTTTAAGAGAACTTCTAAAAAAAATTAAACTTGAACTTCAGAAAGCATCTCTACCTCTAATATTTAACAAAATTAAAAAAACAAATGAAAATAAACTACTCTTGTAATTATATAAACCCAGGGAGAAGGACCTTAGTGAAAAGAAAATAACATATAAGAGTTAAAGAAACATTTTTTAGTGAAGAACTGAAGAAAGAATTTAAAGAACTATAGAACTGAACACTGATACAGAATTTTTTCTAAAAACAGTTAGAAATGGAATTCTTTCTTTGACTTGAAATAGACAAAAAAAATCTTTCTCTTACATTTGTTCTCGTATCTGATCTGGCTGCTTCAGTTGTTATTTTCTTCCTACTTTCTTTCTCTTTCTTTATCCACTTTGGTCCCCACAATCTCTCTTTTTTTTTCCCGTGCCTACGTCTCTATCTTCTAATCTATTTATAAAGAAATACTTGCACCACTTAAACCTGTTGTGTAAACAGGTATTATTGCCATATGTCCTTATCTTATCCACACTGCAGCTTGAAGAGTAAGTTTTCCTTGTACTTTCATTGCGTCACCAATACTAATTCCTTATACCAACTAATAGTCAGAAACTAATAGTTACTACTTGCAAGTATTATGGGTCCCACTCCCTTGTTATATTTTTTTTTTATTTTCGTTGATGTAAGTATGTATGTATATGCATTTTAAAGTTCCTATATATATATATATATAATGCATCTGAAAAGCTCGTAGGCCACACATACTTGTCAACTTGCATATATATCCTTATATATTTACTTAAACATTTTTTTTTCTTATTATTTTTTTGATTATTATTATTATTATTATTATTATTATTATTATTATTATTATTATTTTGGGATGTTACATTTCTCTTACCCTTTAAAAAAAATTTTGCCCACAAAATTTAAAATTTACCTGAAGAAAATAATTCTGGATATTGTTGTAACATCTTTTCTGCTTTTTCCCATGTTGCTTCGCGCGGAGTCAAACCTTCCCAGACCACTTTTAATAAAGGAATAATTTTATTTCTTAATTGTTTAGTATCTGTCCCTATAATTTGAACTTGTTTTGAGGGATAAGTTAAATCTTCTCTTAATTGTACCGTTTCTACATTAACTACATGAGAGGAATCAGAGATGTATTTACGAAGTTGTGAAACATGGAAAACATTATGAAGGTTAGATAAAATTGGCGGTAGAGCAATTTGATATGCTACTGAACCTATCCTTCTTAGGATTTGGAAATGACCTATATATTTTGGGCTCAACTTTTTGGCTTTCAAAGATTTACCGATCCCAGTAGTAGAAGTAATTTTCAAAAAAAACATGATCGCCTTCTTTAAATTCTAGAGGTTTTCTCCTTTGATCATAGTAACTCTTTTGTCGACTTTGAGCTGATAATAATCTATTTCGTATTAATTTTATCTGCTCAGAGATCTCCTGAACTATGTCTGGTCCTAACAGACTTCGCTCTCCTACCTCATACCAACAAAGTGGGGATCTACATCTTCTTCCATATAATGCTTCATAAGGAGCCATCTTAAGACTTGAATGATAACTGTTATTATAAGCAAATTCGACTAAAGGTAAATATTTATCCCAATTCCCTCCTTGCTCTAAAACACATGCCCTAAGCATATCCTCTAAAGTTTGATTAGTTCTTTCTGTTTGTCCGTCTGTTTGTGGATGATAAGCGGTACTAAATCTTAGTTGAGTTCCAAAGGCTTCTTGTAGAGCTTTCCAGAATCTAGAGGTGAATCTCGGGTCTCTATCTGATATAATATTGGATGGTATCCCATGTAGCCTTACTATTTCTTGAACATACACATGTGCTAACTTATCTAATGGGTATGTGATTTTTATTGGTAAAAAGTGAGCAGATTTTGTCAATCTATCCACTATTACACATATATAGAATCATATCCTAAGGGTGTCTTTGGCAATCCCACTATAAAATCCATTGATATGCTATCCCACTTCCACTCAGGTATTTCTATAGGTTGTAACATTCCAAAAGGCTTTTGATGTTCAATCTTGACTTTCTGACAAGTCAAACATTTTGCTACAAATTCAGCTATATCCCTTTTCATTCCTCGCCACCAACACACTTTCTTAAGATCATGGTACATTTTTGTTGTGTCAGGGTGAATTGTGTATTGACTCTTATGGGCTTCTTCTAAAATTTTTATTCTTATTTCTTTATTGTTAGGAACGCATAACCTATTTTTAAATATAATAACCCCTTCTTTTGTTTTATGGAAATGATCATGACCTTCCCGTGTTTGTAAAAATTGATCTTCTTTTTGGGCATCTATAATTTGAGATTTTAATTCACTTTCTATTTTCAAGTGCCTCAAGTACATACTGCCTCAAGTACATACTATGGGGATATATAGTTGTTGCTAAATTCAAGTTTCTAAATTCTTCAACTAATTTTAATTCATAAATCATCATATGAGCCACATGTAAACTAAGAGCATCAGCCACTACATTGGCTTTTCCAGGATGATATTTTAATTTGAACTCATAATCTTTCAAGAATTCCATCCATCTTCTTTGTCTCATATTGAGTTCTTTTTGGTCAAAAAGATACTTAAGACTTTTATGATCACTATAAACTTCAAAATTTGCCCCATACAAATAATGTCTCCAAATTTTTAATGCAAAGACCACTGCTGCTAATTTTAAATCATGGGTGGGGTAATGTTCTTCATGTGTTCGGAGTTGTCTACAAGCATATGCTACAACTTTTCTATTTTGCATTAATACACAGCCTAATCCTTTCTTGGAAGTATCACTATAAACTTCAAATTTTTCTACAGGGTCTGGAATAGTAAGAACTGGTGCAGAAGTTAATTTCCTTTTTAATTCTTCAAAAAATTTTCCACATTCCTCCGTCCAAGTAAAAGGGTTTCCTTTTCTAGTTAGTCTAGTTAAGGGATGAGCTATTTGAGAAAAACCTTTAATGAATTGTGTGTAATACCCTGCTAATCCTAGAAAACTTCGAATTTCAGTAACTGTTTTGGGTCTTTCCCAATTTAATATAGCTTCTATTTTACTAGGATCAACACTAACACCTCACTAGTTATTACATGGTCTAAAAACTTTACTTCCTCTAACCAAAATTCACATTTTTGAAATTTTGAAAACAACTTCTTTTCTTTTAGAATTTGTAATACAATTTTGAGATGTTGTTCGTGTTCTTTTCTTGTCCTGGAATAGATAAGGATATCATCTATGAAAACTACTACAAACTGATCTAAATAGGGTTTAAAGATTCGGTTCATATAATCCATAAAAATAGCCGGGGCATTAGTTAAACCAAAAGGCATTACTAAATACTCATAATTTCCATAGCTAGTTCGAAAGGTAGTTTTTGAATGTCTACAGTTTTTACCCTTATTTGGTGGTATCCTGACCTTAGATCTATTTTAGAGAAAATTGCAGCTCCTCTTAATTGATCTAATAAATCATCAATCCTAGGTAAAGGATACTTATTCTTTATAGTTACTTTATTTAATTGTCTATAGTCGATACATAATCTCATACTACCATCTTTCTTTTTCACAAACAGTACGGGTGCTCCCCAAGGTGACACACTAGGTCTAATAAATCCCTTTGTTAATAAGTCTTCTAGTTGTTTCTTAAGTTCACTTAATTCTACAGGAGAGATTCTGTAGGGTGCTATAGAGATAGGACCAGTTCCAGGAACTAAATCAATTGAAAATTCTATTTCTCTTTCTGGTGGTAGACTTATGATATCAGGGGGAAAAACCTCAATATATTCTTTAACTATAGGAATAGTGGCTATTAACTTACACTCCTCTGACGTAATAACATTTAAATAACCATGTTTTTTTGTGAAAATTTCTCTTATCTGGGTGGTGTTAAGAGATGCCGCTTTTGGACTCAGGTTTTGAAAAGAAAGACTTTTCTCTTGACAGTTCAAGGTAACGTGATTTGAGGATAACCAATCCATCCCTAAGATAACATCTATTCCTTTTAAAGGTAACTTTACTAGATGGACAATAGACATTTTATTCTGGACTCTGATTGGACAATTTAAGCAAGCATAAGAGGTTAAGATTGACTTTCCTATAGGAGTGATTACGGACAATTTGAAAGGTAATTCAGACATACCTAACTCTAGACGTTTTACAGAATCATTGGAGATGAAAGAATGAGTAGCTCCAGAATCAAACAGTACAACTAAGGGAAAATTTTTAATATAACATGTACCTTGGATCAAATTAGGAGAATGGTCCACTTTTTGACCATTTAAGGTAAAAACTCTTCCTTTAGTTTGTGGTCGTTGTTCTGGTTTATTCTCCTTGCCCTTTATGAAGTCTCGAAAAAGATGTCCAGGCTTTCCACAGTTATAGCATACATTTTGTCCAAAATAGCAAGGCCTATTTCCGTGATTCTTCCCACACTTGTTGCATATAAGTACCTGTGTGTTGTTAGGTAAGGCTTTTTGATTTTGAAGCTTATAACTCGCTCTTTGCCCATTATCCTCTCTCTTTCTTTTCCATGTATTTTGTTTATGTTTTTCTCTCACTAACTCTAGCAAATTTTTCTCTATAATCCGACACTTATTAACTAGAGATGCATAGTCTCTAATCTCAAAAGTTGCGACCGCATTTTTGATTTTTGGTTTCAAACCCGACTCCCACTGTCTAGCCTTCCAATTCTCATCATAGTTATACTTAAGGTAAGAAGAAAATTTTGACAACTCTTCAAATTTGGCATCATACTGACTAATGGTCATATTTCCCTGTTTAAGTTGTAAAAATTCTACCTCCTTTTCATTTTTCACACAGTCAGGAAAATACTTATCTAAGAATAGAATTTTAAACCTCTCCCAGGTGATTGGTAAATTTTGTGTTTCTAATAACCTTTTTGCACTATTCCACCAATACTCTTCTTCCCCCACTAACTTATATGTGGCAAAAGTTACTTTTTGTTCATCCGAAACTTTTAAAAGTTCAAATATTTTCTCTATTTCCCTGACCCACTCTTCAGCTACTAATGGATTTGGACTTCCCCGGAAGGATTGTGGTTTTGCTTTCTGAAAATCTGACCATCCCGGATACACATGGTTACCTAAGGACTTTTCAGGCTCAGTATCTGATTTCCTATTGATACTGGCTCCATTTTCCTGAAAATGTTGCAGCACCTTGTTAGTAGCGGATGCTTGTTCCCTGATGGCATTAGCCATTCCTTGTAGGGTCTGCATCATACACTCTAGACTCCCACTCGCGCTATTTACCTGGCTGCCCGATGTCATGTTGTTGCTACATACTTTGAAATCTTACCACTTTATCGTGCTTGCCTTTCTCTTACACTATACTATATATATAAATATTACTAATATATGTAAGCATTAAATAGCAATTCATATTTATATATATATATATATATATATTTATAGATATACCACAATTCATATTCACTAAATATCACACCACATTCACATATTTAGTTTTTTTTTATTTATTTACTTATGTCTTACGGTCAGTGTAGAAAGCACACTAATAAACATGAACTTCATATTTAATAAAGTTCACACTGGTAGTTAATATATGTGACTATTTTACAACCAAAAAGGAGTTCATTACTTGTTATCTCCTTATAGTTCTACACACATTAATATTTGATCCTAGTTATGCATACACACATATGGATTTTTAACTTGTCTACAGCAAAAGAGCTCCCACTTGCTAGAACTTGAACGTACTGTTGCTTCCTTATTACGTAGGCATATATATGTTTATTTACATAAGACATTATTTATTTAATTATATTTAGACCCCATTCTCCATAACAGGCCCATTGGGAACTTCTCCTACCGGTGCCATCGGAACAGCGTGTTCTCCGGGGGCGCCTGGCATGACATTAATCGGGACCGCGTCAACTGCAGGGTTATTAAAGTTCTCCGGATAAAAAGTAAAAGTTAATCCTACTCCGGTAAGAACCGGAAGACTTCCCAAAATTGGTACATCAACCCAGGTAGAATATACATCAAGGATCCATCGACACATCGGCATTTTTACTATCTGGATACATTATGAAAGAGATAATGAGAATTACAAATTCCCAATAAGTGAGAAAGAGTTGAATAAAATTCATAATATATCCAGCTGTATCAGTAAGAAAACAGTATCATAAGTGAAAAGAAATAAAATACATATAAACGTAAATATATATATATATATTTTCCTTTTTATATCCTGTACATGGTGGTGGCTTTCTTCACTCACCTCGGTGGCTTTTCTCACTCACTGTCCGTATCTCGGGCGTCCCCTAGCTGGATCCAAACGGAAACCATACAGTGAAAATTGTAACGGTTTACTTTAATTGATAATTTATTACAATATTTGTTCTCCATGATCCATGTCCCGTACGCCTATGTCAACACATGTACTTGTAGAGGGAACCATTTCTCATCATAGATATATATATATATATAAAATACTCACCAGTAAAAGAATGAAGAAAGGTAATAGATAACACTCAAAAGTGTACCAAAACAAGCTTACGTATACGTGTTTCCTATTTTTAATTTTTGCGCACAACACCACAGGGTGTACCTAAAAGGCAGTTTGTGCCTAACTAATTAATAGTCATAAACTCAGGTATAAGAACAAGGAACAAAATAAAGCTACTGACTAACTTTTTAAGAAAAAACTCCTAGTCTTATTCATTAACTTTTAGCATGTATATATATATATATATAAGTATACTCCATAAAGTAAGAGATACACGTCATGTTCAGCCAATATTTCAACACTTCACTTGTGAAGACTCAAACTTAATGGTAAAAATTATAATTAGACCCCCTCCTAATTTCTTTTAAGAGAACTTCTAAAAAAAATTAAACTTGAACTTCAGAAGGCATCTCTACCTCTAATATTTAACAAAATTAAAAAAAAACAAATGAAAATAAACTACTCTTGTAATTATATAAACCCAGGGAGAAGGACCTTAGTGAAAAGAAAATAACATATAAGAGTTAACAAAACAATTTTTACTAAAGAACTGAAGAAAGAATTTAAAGAAGAACTATAGAACTGAACACTGATACAAAATTTTTTCTAAAAACAGTTAGAAATAGAATTCTTTCTTTTACTTGAAATAGACAAAAAAAAATCTTTCTCTCTTACATTTGTCCTCGTATCTGATCTGGCTGCTTCAGTTGTTATTTTCTTCCTACTTTCTTTCTCTTTCTTTATCCACTTTGGTCCCCACAATCTCTCTTTTTTTTTTTCGTGCCTACGTCTCTATCTTCTAATCTNTTTTTTTTTTTTTTCCGTGCCTACGTCTCTATCTTCTAATCTATTTATAAAGAAATACTTGCACCACTTAAACCTGTTGTGTAAACATATATTACTGTCACCTGTCCTTATCTTATCCACACTGCAGCTTGAAGAGTAAGTTTTCCTTGTACTTTCATTGCGTCACCAAAACTAATTCCTTATACCAACTAATAGTTAGAAACTAATAGTTAGTACTTGCAAGTATTATGGGGCCCACTCCCTTGTTATATTTTTTTTTATTTTCGTTGATGTAAGTATGTATGTAAATGTATGCAACAAATACATAGTGGAAACAAGCATTGCACATACAGAGTGAAGAAACACAAGACCTTCAAAGTCTGTTTTATAAACCCTGGTATTTAGTGTGGTTTTTCATTCCTTAAAATCTACAATAATTTTATATAATAAATAAAATTCATACGTCATAACAAAAACTAATTTTACATAAAAACCTTTTAACTAACACACAACTAATTCCATAAAAAAAAACTAAGCACATATAGTAACTTGATCAAATTATCAGGACTTGAATCTAAATCATCTAACAAATCCATATTGTCTAACTCAAAATTTACATTGATCATTCCATTCATGATGTCACTTTCATATAATTGAAGTGCCTAGAAGTTGCTAATTGTGTTTGTGAATTGGGACACAAAGTTCATTAATCCCTCCAAGTATTAATTGCTGAGTCCTGCAGTTGGTGATGATTATTACTATTGTTGATGTAATCATTACTAATAATCCCATATACCGTAAGAAGGTTCAGAGAGCAGCAACTCGCTGAGTAATATAGTGTTAAGATTATCATTCTGAACATGACCATCTTGTGTATTAGTATAATCATGTGACCATGTATTAGGGACATGTTCCATCGTCAGAGGAGTGTTATGGTCGGAATGGTGAGGGAGGGGATTATTATTATAATTGTGAACTGGATGGCGTTGACCTTGAACTTGACCATCTTGTGTATTAGTAGAATCATGCGACCATGTATTAGGGACATGTTCCATCGTCAGAGGAGTGTTTTGGTCGGAATGGTGAGGAAGGGGATTATTATTATAAATGTGAACTGGATGACGTTGACCTTGAACTTGACCATCTTGTGTATTAGTAGAATCATGCGACCATGTATTAGGGACATGTTCCATTCTCGGAGGAGTGTTTTGGTCAGAATGGTGAGGGAGGGGATTATTATTATAATAATGAATTGGTTGGCATTGATCTTGAACTTGACCATCTTGTGTATTAGTAGAATCATGTGACCATGTATTAGGGACATGGTCCATTCTCACGACTGAGAGTTGAGGAGTGTTTTCGTCGGAATGGTGAGGGAGGGGATTATTATTATTATAGTTGGGATGGCGTTGAGGTTGAACTTGACGAATTTGTTGAGAATGAGTGCGATGACGACAATTACTACGATGATGATGATTGTCTTCTTCTCCTTCTTTTTTCAGTAAATCCTTGTGTTTCTGTAGATAAAGTCAAAATGGTCAATTCAGTAGTTTCAAAGAGAATGCAGAACTTAAAGTTTCATAAAATAGAAAGAATTTAAAGTATAGTGGTTTATTTCAATAAAATAAATTGCAATAGACACTCATAATTTATGTTTAAAGTATAAGGCAAACAATTTCAGAAATTTAGAATTTAACATTAATGAAAAGCAGAGGAATGAATTAAGGTTAAAACCTGTAAATGACTTGAAACATTCTCTTTGGTGAGACCTCGAACATTCATCAATTCATGAATTTTTTTGGGCGTAACATCTGAAATATTAGTAAGCAATATCATAAAGGTCAAGTTAGTTAATTGAATATACAACTAATCAAACTATTAGCTCATATATATATATATATATATATATCTTACTCTTAAGGCCGCCAAGTTGTTCAATGGCATAGAGAAACCGATTGTGCAATTCAATCGACCACTTCACTCGAGGCTTCTTTATTGGTGGACTATTATTCAACAACTCATTGCCCTCATCTTCTGATCTTATTTGATTTTCTGCTTTTCTTATTGTCACTCCTTGTTCTTGTTGTGTTCTTTCATCAACTGGAGAAGTATCAGATGCATCCTCGTGATTTCCATCATTCTCTTGTTCATTATTTTGATCTTTGTTGTTCAATTGATCACCTTTGCGATATGAATTCCCATCTTTTAACATTAAACACTTCAAAATAACACACGGCCATACTTTATTCATTGTTTTATAGCTTATAGGCCTCTCATAAGTCCCATTTTCAAATCCCCAGATTGCAGCACTTCGTCTCTTGTCTTGTGAAGTAACTAAGCAAATACAAAAGAAGTGAAATCATTATATCATTAATTTGTAATGAGAATTGAAATAATCAAAAATTTATTAAAATAGTTCACTTACAAAATAGTGTTTGAGTTCCATCGCTGAACGGTACGTTCATACCAATCATGTCTTCAAAAATATGGTCTATTATTATTATATCAAAACTGTCTTTCTTCTCTTGCAAAAGTTTCACAATATTCTCAAGGTTAACACATTTGGTAACTGAAAAAAAAAAAAAAAAAAAAGAAAAGAAAATTAGTTGGTATAATTGAGATATTGGATTTCTCATTGACTATACTTTTTCAAATTTGGTATGAAACTTCAGAACTTGAAAGAGANAGAACTTGAAAGAGAAAGATTCAAGTTCATATCTATCCAACTATCTGAAAAAAAAAATAATTATGAGAAGAGAATAAATTACTTACCATGATAATTACATTGTGAAGATATCCTTTCAATGACGTTCAAAGTGAAGACGTCAATATCTCCTATCAAAAAAATTCTCAAAGTTTGAGAAGATTAGTCGTCTGAGAGACTCTGCATTATGATGATACCAACGTAGACGAAAAAGAATCGAAAGAACAAATAACTTCGATGAATAAGGCTATTCTGATTTGTCTATGTATATTTATACTCAAAGGTCAACAAATATATATAAGGTGTAGGTTGAATTTGTTGGAATTAACCGATGAAAAGGACGAAAAAGTAAATATAGAGAGAGGCAAATTTCGGAATGATACTGAGCGGCTATTTCTTCTCATATTATAGAACAAACGCTAAACGAATCTCAATTTAGAAGAAAATCTTTTTAAAATTCAAATTAAATTTCAAATGTGTCCAAAAAAAATCTCAATTCATTATTCTCAATTTAATCCAGTGTTGTCATAACCGAACCGGACAAAGACTCGGACAAGTGTTCGGTTCACGGTCTGATTGGTTAGATCGGTCGAACCGTTCGGTCGGACCGGATGACGCAATAAATAATAATTTTAAATATATTAAATATAAACCCTGTCAAGTTTCAACTTTCAAGTTCAATACACATAATTTTAAAGTTCAAAAGTACAAATTCATAGTTCAAAATCTAAAAGCAAACAACATTACATGACTTCTCAAATTTCAATTTTCAAGACTTGTTAAACTCAGGAGGATCTTGATCAAACCAAGCATGAAGTTCTTGATAATCGTCACTTTCACTATAACTTGTCGACTGATCATGAGGAAATGAGTCCAAATTGTGCTCTCTTTGACTTGATTGTGCATTATTATTCTCATGGACATTATCTTCATCACCACAACAAACAAAATAAACCATAGAGAAACATTATAAGATTATATACAAACAAAACCAACATGAACATATATTATGTAAAACATTATCTTACCTTCCTCAATTGGAATTTTTGGCAGTGCTTCTTGAGAATAGATCATATCTTCTGACTCATCATAAACAAGGAATGGAGTATCTTCATCTGTGATCCAAAATTCAATATTTTCTATACTTGAATAATCAATTGGATCCAAGTTGTTCCTTTTGTTAGCAGCACTGAAAGTCAAAATAATCAATGAGAATTAAATATTAAATCAACACAAAGTCATAATTTAATTATTCTGACAACAAACAAAATTTACTACTTGAATAAGACATACCAATTTTTCAATCTCAAATTATAATGAATATAAACAAGATCATTCAATCTTTGATGCTCCAATTTATTCCTTTTCTTGGTATGGATTCTTTCAAATACACTCCAGTTTCTTTCACAGCCAGATGAAGATGCAGTTTGACTCAAAAGACGAATAGCTATCCTTTGAACATTTGGAGAAATATAACCAAAGGTTTTCCACCAATCATCTGTCATTATGAATCAAAATCAAATACTATAATTTCAATCACTAATAAGAAAACATATTAACATAAAGTATATTCAAAACGTAAAGAATATTACCTGGCTTCATTTTAGTTGAAGCTTCAATAGCTAGGTCACTTTTAAAGACGTCTTTCATATCCCTATAAATCATACTTTCATTCACAAAGTCGGTCTTGCCAAAAGGAACTATGTTGTTCAAAATCCCAAGGAATCCATGCATAACCTCCGGCTTCTTAGAAAAATGTTCCTGGTCATAATAAAATACTGGATTCAAAAGATATGAAGCAGCATGAATATCTTTTCGAAGTTGCCTATCCCACCGTTGCTTTATAATCTTAGTATAAGGCTTATACAAAGACTTTTTATTCCTGAAGACATTTTTGATGGTTTTTCTTGCTCTGTACATGCCATCATACACATAGCCCAATGAAGGCCTATTATCAGCATCAACAATTCGTAACAAGCGTACAAGAGGTGCCACAATTTGAACAACAATTCCACAGTCATTCCAAAATTTGTTGTCTAACACAATAGCAATAACATCCTTTCCCTTTGGGTCTCTAGAGTATCTAGAATCTGTAAAAGTCTTACTAGTCACCAAGGCTTGCAAGTCATGTTTATGCTCATGAATACTTTTCAATGCAATGAATGTAGTTGCAAATCGTGTTGGTCCAGGACGTATGATTTCTTTCCATCCATCTCTTTTCCTTAACCAAGCTAACAGATATCCATGATTGTAAACAAATTTTGTTATCTTTGATGCACGTGTGGCTAGGCTACTGACGAATTCCATCTTGCCAATGTCTCCTAAAATCAAGTTCAAACAATGGGCAGCACAAGGAGACCAAAATATAGAAGGAAACTTGTCATTTAACAATCTTCCAGCAGCTTTATAATTTGCTGCATTATCAGTCACAAAGTGTACAACATTACCTGCCCCAGCAAATTCAACCAGCTCAACAAACAAGTTACAAAGTGTTACCGCATCTTTAACAACATCAGAAGCATCAACAGATTTAACGAAAACAATTCCTCGAGGGCAATAGACAAGAAAATTGATTAATTGCCTATTATTTCTATCTTGTCAACCATCAGCCATGATAGTACAACCAGTTTCAGACCAACTACCACGAATAGCATCAACCAACAAGGTAACCTCCCTTTTCATATCAAGTAAAACATTGGTTCGTAAAGCATGATAAGTTGGACCTTTATATCCAGAACCAATGCTAGCAATAGCATCTATCATTTCCTGATAATAAACTGAATTAGCAACATTCATAGGAATGCAATTATCATATAAAAACCTGCCAATGGCCAAATCAACTCTTCTCACAGCTTCCTTTCCTGCCATTGAAAATCTGATTGATGGTTGAGCTCCAACGGTAGTTCTTGGTGCAAAAAAATTGCTTCCATCTTCAGTTGATTTTCTTTTGATCCCACTTTGACTAGAACTGATGGCTGCAGATTGAGTAATATGTTGTACTGGAGGTTGCACTTCTGATGAGGCAACATTATCTTCCAAAACTTGCTTGTCTGTCAAGTCATTTTGACCCTTATTTTTCTTCTCATCAATTTCTTTCAAATTTTGTTGCATCTTGTATCGAACATCATAAGGCACTTTCTTACATCCTACTGCATCTCCCTTTTTTCCAGCAAGATGTTGTTTTATTCTATGTATTCCTCCACCCTTAAATTCTTTCTCACAATACATGCATTTCCAAAATTTTCTCCCCTTTGGATCAATCATCTCAATGCAATAATCCCAAGCAGGATCTGCTCTTGCCCGGACAGATTGGGTAGATGGTGTAGCTGGTGTAGATGCAATTGATTGTTGTACAGATGAAGAGGATGTAGACATTGTAATGTAATCTGTAGAATGGAATTAAAAATGCAGAGACCAAAATTAACCAAACACACAAAGTAACCCATCACCCATCACACAAAGTAACCAGGGTGCACTCAACTACTGAAAATTATAATGAAATTAACAAGCTAGAGACCAAAATGCAGAATTAAACTCATTAATTTTTACAAATTAAATCAAGAGAGTACAATATGCAAACATCATATAAACTCATTAATTTATTAAGATAAGATTCATCATTCCCTGCTTCACACACCTCATCACTCTTTAATTTCTTTGATCACCTGGCCGCCTCAGCTCCTCTCTCTTATATTAAACATATAGATACATGTACGTATTATCAATTCCAAATATAACATAAATTAACTGCCACGCTCTTGTAAACATACACAAGGGGTTGGGTTGATTAATAAAAATGTGTTGGTACGGTCAACTCTCCAAAAAGAAAACCAATCGAAAACTTTAACCCAAATTTTTTTTTTTATTGATGGGACTGATAATTTTGGACAAACCCCAGAAAAAAAGCTTTGAGCTTCCATGGAAATTATAACCTTTTATAATTATAAATATATGACAAAAAAGTTGAATCTCTGAACAGAAGACAAATATGCATATATTTTTTCACAACACTGAGGTTGTGGAGGAGGCTGGAGCCCAGAATCCTGATATTGTCTCTGACATTATTCTCTTCACCTGATGTTTAGCAGTATTTTGAAGCTGAAGAGTTTTAAATTACAAAAAGAAAACCAATCGAAAACTTTAACCCAAATTTAATCCAAAGGTAATTCTACCAAACAAATCTCAAATCCTTTTCTCTTTCATCTTAACCATGAATCGAAGTACTTATGCAGCACATAGAGAACGGAATCAATAAGAAAAAGCACATAAGAGACTTACGCAAATCGCAGATAACAGGGGAAGTTAAACTCGCCTCTTCCTTCAAAACCGAGACCAGAGGAAAGCAACGGCGGCGGCGGAAGTAGCAGCGGCTACGGCGGAAGGAGCGGCGACGGCAGAAACAACGACGACGACGGAAAAGCAGCGGCGGAGGTGAGACTAGCCTAGGGTTCGGCGGAGGTGAAGTCTGAAGGGGTTTTCGAATGGCTGGGTTTTCGGCAGATTGCAGAGTCTTTCTTTAGGTCACTTAGTGGTTTTTTTTTTTTAATTTTCGAATGCAGTGAAAAAAAAAAATTTGGGTTGAACCGCCGGTCCACCGGGTGGACCCGGTTTTTCCGGTTTTGGGCCGGTTTTTCCCGGTCCAGTCCGGTCCAACCCAGACTTTGGTTCTTTGGGTTGAACCAGACCGTGTTAATCTTCGGCTCCCGGCCGGTCCGGTCCGGGTTTTACAACACTGATTTAATCTTAAACATAAATAATTTTATTATTTTTAATAAATGAAAGCCGTTAATTTGTAGATAGAAATTATAACTTACGCTAAAGTGCATTTTTGGTCCCAAAACTTTGGTAAAGGTCTCAATTTGGTTCTATAACTTTTTTTGTTGTAATTTTGGTCCCATAACTTTGACAAAGGTCTCAATTTGGTTCCATAACTTTTTTTGTTGTAATTTTGGTCCCATAACTTTGACAAAGGTCTCAATTTAGTCCCATAACTTTTTTTATTGCGATTTTGGTCACATAACTTCTAAAAATGTCCCATCGTTGGTCCCAAGCTGATTTTCATCCATCTCATAACTTCACTCATATTTTCCACATCATCATCTAACTCAGTATGTCATATCATCTTTAACAACATATAATGGATGGAAATCAGCTTGGGACAAAAACTGAGACATTTTCAAAAGTTATGGGACCAAAATTGCAACAAAAAGAGTTATGGGACCAAATTGAGACATTTTTCAAAGTTAAGAGACCAAAATTGCAACAAAAAAAGTTATGAGACCGAATTGAGACCTTTGTCAAAGTTATGGACCAAAAATACTTGTTTGCCTATAACTTATAAGAGAGTGATGAAATAAGTTAATTTTAAAATAATTCAAAATTTAAATTTAAAATTATAGCTCCTATTTTTATGAGATTCTTGATTAAGGAGTTATTTTATTTTATTATATATTTATTTATATATCATAAAAGATGGGATGAATTCACAATAATTTGAATTTCACTATCAACAAAATCTTTTTCTAAATTTCATGTGAAGTTTTAACTATTGAAATTATTATCATACAAATTTTAATTTATGATATGAGCAATTTCTTTTTACACGCCAGTTTTAAAATATTTCAAACCATTTGAAGCTTATTTTAGAGTTTATTTTTTTACTTTTTCATCGTGTTGTGACTTGTGATATTTCTCCTTTGCTTTCAATTGGTTTTACCATTAATATATATAAATTAATCTGATCATCAATCAACCTAACAATCACTCTTCAAGAAATTAGATAGAGTAAAGGAATAAGCTAGCCCAAATATCTATTCAAATTATTTAAATTATTTAACTTTGGCAAAAGTACTATTTTGTCCCCAAATTTTACATCAACTATCAATTTTGTCCTCATTCTTTTTTTTTCTGTCAATTCGTCCCCAGTGTTTCATATTTCTATCAATTTTATCCTTTGATTAACTTCTTTCAATAAATTAACGATATACTGCATCGTGTTTTTCAATCTGAGTTAGGATTTGAGTTTCTTTTTCTATCAATTTTACATTATATATCATTAGCCACGTAGACTATGTCGATAATATTTGGCTAAAGTAAGAGCAAAGGATAAAATTGACCGAATTGTGAAACATTAGAGACAGAATTGACAACAAAAAAAGATTGGGGACGAAATTGATAGTTTGTGTAAAGTTTGGGGACAAAATTAGAACTTTTGTCTTTAATTTTTTAGAAAAAGATGTTAGATTTATCATTCTTGAAAACATAATCAAACTCTTTAAATCTCAAGTTCTTGAATTCTCATAACTTTTACAATTAACCCAAGAATACATACCTGGAGTGTTGGAAACCATCTTGATCTTG
This sequence comes from Chamaecrista fasciculata, assembly GCA_003254925.1. Lineage (NCBI taxonomy): Eukaryota > Viridiplantae > Streptophyta > Magnoliopsida > Fabales > Fabaceae > Chamaecrista > Chamaecrista fasciculata. Next base: position 252,519 of record QANZ01034463.1, read on the forward strand.
ATCTTGTTAAATTGATTTCTCTCTCTTCCCCTATTTTTAATGACACATTCTTTAGTGATGGACCTAATTCTCATAAATGTGTTACCCTCTTTATGGGTAAAGAGATGACCAATTTAAATAGGATTTATGCTTTAATCTGGTACGTCCATCAAGTAACCAAAATGTACGGTTGAGATCTATTCAGCTATTAAAATATATTTCAAACTTTAAACATAACTATAATATCTTTGATCACTTAATATTAAAGATATCATTATCTTTAATCATATAATATCAAAGATAAATGTTAATATTATTATTTATCTATTTATTTGGCCACATTCTAACAAAAGATGCAACTAATGTACTAAATAATTGGTCAAACGGTCATTTTTGTCCTGAATGTATGTCCTAATGTTCATTTTGGCCTATTATGTTTCAAAATGTTCAAATTGGTTCTAAATATTGGCAAAATGATTAATTTTGGTCCTAAATATTGGTAAAATGTTTCATTTTGGTCCCAAACTATTGAATCTGGTCATATTTTCTCGTCTCTTATTTCAAGTTCAACGGACTTATCAAGAGAAACTTATAACTCTAAATTTGTCTCGTTCGAATTTGAAACGAGAGAAATATGATCAACTTTGCTTGTTTGACCATGAAATGAGTGGTCTACTTTTAGAAACGATTTGACTTCGTTTATTGACGGTCCCATCGAGATTGAGAAAGTACTTCGAGAACAATACGTAACTCTAAACCCATCACGTTTAAACTTGAAACAAGTCATATTCAATAGTTTAAGACCAAAATAAAACATTTTTCAAATATTTAGGATCAATTTGAACATTTTGAAACATAATTGACCAAAATAAACATTAGGGTATATATTTGGGACCAAAATGACCCTTTAACCAACAAATAATGATGAAAAACTTTACAATAGAGATGAGAGAAAGAGAAAAAAAAACAAAAAAGAGATATATAGTGGTTAATATTTGTTGCCAATCTTTGACATGTATATATATGCCAAAGTATAATTTTAGTATCTTATTCTTTTAGAAAATTGTAATATAGCCCTTTATATATTTTGTTACAATTTTGGTTCTTCAAGTTTTTCAAATGTTTCACTCCTTAGTCCTAATTGGCTAAATGTAATTATATCTCTTTTATTTTAAGTTCAAATGCGACAAGTTTTAAATTACATGTTACTTTGGATGATTATTTTTTTCTTTCATTTTGCTCTAAATAATGACGGTGACTCGTGACTTTAAAAGAGAAATATTTTTATTGTAAATCATTACGTCTAACAAAATACTGGATACACAAGTTATCACTTGCTTACAACAAATAAATAAATGACTATTCATGTGAAGATAAAGAGGAATAATCTTGTTGAAAGAGAATATAGAGAGAAAACAGAGGATGAGAGAGAAAGGATGTTTTGGGATGTATTATTTTCGTCTCGTAATTTTATATTAACTTTTAATTTCATCATTATTATCTTTAACTATCAATTTTATTCTCAATATTTATATTTTGATAAATTTTATTCTTTGACTAACTTCTTTCAATAAATTAATGATATACTTCATTGTGTTTTTCAATCTAAGTTAGAATTTGAATTTTTTTCTATCAATTTTACATAATATGTCATTAGCTACATAGTATGTGTTATTAATATTTGATCAAAATAAGAGCAAAAAATAAAATCGATCAAAATATAAAATTTTAGAGACACAATTGACCGTAAAAAAAATTGAAGATAAAATTAAAAGTTAATGTAAAGTTTGAGAACAAAAATAATATTTTTACTTCACAATATAATAACTTGTAACAAAAGCAACATTTAATATATAATCATAATAAGTTAATAACCATTCTCAATCTCTTCTAAAATCCCTTACCACTCTATCCCCTAATAATTCAAACCCCTCCTCTCCCCCATTTTTTTTTTATTTAATTGGAATAAAGTTTAGGTGAGTTGGGCCCCGAGGGCTCACCAAGGCCAGAGCAAGCCTCAAGGCTCTATGAACGCTTACAGAGGTACTTAGAAATCGCCTACCAACAAGACTCTCACATCGGTAGCGGGATTCGAACTCACGACCTTGTGAGTTATGAATTGACTCATTACCAACTGGGTCAACCTTTGTTGGCCCCTCCCCCACTTTTTAATTTAATTTTATTTCACACAAAAAGTAATTTTTGTTGTTACAAGTATCATCCACTTAAAATAAATCTATTCTATATATTGTCAAATATTAAATGTGAGTATTTTCTCTTGATATAGATTCACACATATAAATCATCATATTGAGAGAGATTAGTTCCTTCCATTATACTCAACTTGTGTTAATAAAGAATTTTATTTTATCATGTAAGTTAATGAATGAAAGTAACATTTAATGCAACTCATTTTTTTTTATGTTTGTAAATTTAGTTTTTATTAAAAATAAATAAATTATGTAAAATGATAATTAGGCTAATTTTTTTTTTTTTGGATAACTAAATATTATTTTGAGTATTCATTATCAGTGACTAATCTCTTTGTTAGCTTATAGACATTTCAAATGGTAAAATAGTTGACTTAAGAATTTAATGATACTTTATATCCAAAATAAAAGATCGAGTACATTTAGTTAAATATAAATGATCCAAAATATAAATAATCCTTATCACTTGAGTACCTTGAGTTTAATTCATTTCTAATTAGTACAGATAATATAAGCCTTTGAATGATGGAAAAACTAAATAATTTTTCAGTTTTGCTGTATTTTCTAAAACAAAATTATTACTCGTGCTAAAATAAGATAAGGTTGATATGAAACCTAAACTGCTAGCATAGAGAATATATATTCCACGGTTTTATTAAAAATCTTTTTTGGCTCATCCAAGCTTAGCCACAAATATATGGCGTGAACTTCACATGCACAAATTAATCTAAAATGTCAATTTCAAATTTCATACTTTTCTTTGACTTCTGATCATCACCGAAAATATAACAAATTAATATCAATGTCAATGTCATTATATGTAACAGTCATATACCCATGGTCAAACAAAAAATTTGAGGGAAATGAAAATTAATCAATTGCTCATCATTTCCATAATATATGTCAAGATATATTATTATTATTGATCTCGATAATACTAGTACTACTATACAACATAACTAAGTATTAAAAATTAAGTATTATATTTAAAATTTATATTATGAAATTAAGTAGTCAAAATTAAGAAACTTTCTCATAGTTATACATTTTTTTTTTAGAGAAAGTTTATGTGAGTTAGGCTTCAGAAGTTCACCAAAATCAAGACATGCCTCTAGGTTCTACGAGCTCTTATAGATGTATTTACAGATCGCTTACCAACAAAGTCCTCACATCGACAGCGGTATTTGAACTCACAACCTTGTGAATTATGAGTTGACTCCTTATCATATTTGTTTAAAATTAACTATTAAGACGGTGCCGTTATATTCAAGTTAGTTAAAGAATATTAATTTTGATTTCTAGATTTTAATATATACATGTCAATTAATGAGGATACCAAATCATATTTAATGTTATTTTTTAACGAAACTGATTAAATTAATTTTCTATAAAAATTGTTCACAATTAAATCTAAAACCAAAATGAGTCTTAATTGTTAACTTTCTTATTTAGTACTGTAGTTAGTACTAACTTATCCATTTCCAGTAAACATTGTGTTGAACACGCATTCTTATACATATAGGTCAATCAACAACTTTGATATAAACATAAAAGTAAAATGTATATAGTTATTGTGATCTTTTCTGTTTGAAATTCCACATTCATTAATTACGTGTATATATTTAACATTTCATACATACGTACAATTCGTGGCCGGTTGAATTAATTATCATGGACGTAAATATTCTATATATATATCTCTAGTCAAAATCTCGCTTTGGTCCCTAAAATATTAGGTGAATATTATTTTGGTCTCTAAACTATTTGTTGTTCTATTTTGGTCCTTAAATTTTCTCACTTATTTCAATGCGAGTCTCAATCATGACTTTCCTCTAATTTCTGACATTATTTCCAAGTTAGACACGGAAGTGGATCCTCTGCAGTGCAGTTTAGAGAGAGAAATGTGGGTCCCATTAATATTTTCTCTCTCTAGCTCTCTCTTTCTCTCTCTAAATTGTAGTGCATTACGGATCCATGTCCAGTTAGACACCCAATTAACTTGAATGAGTTAACAGAGGAAAAAAAAAATCAATCTCAAAATTATATCTTAATTATGTTTGTTTTATTTGTTAACTCATTCAAGTTAATTGGGTGTCTAACTTGGACTAATTAAAAATAAAACAAATAGAAAATTCTAAAGACCAAAACAAAAAGGAACAATAGTATAGAGACCAAAACAAGATTTACCTTATAATTTAGGGACCAAAATGAAATTTTGACTTGTCAATCTATCTGTCCATATATATATAATATATATATACGTACATCTTTCCTCATTTCTCACATGCATCCTAATATATACAAAATTAATTATTAATCATTCAATTCCTTCCAAAATGAAGCCTCTTGTATTTTTCTTCTTCTTCTTCTTGACACTTTCATCATCATCATCTTCATCTTCTTCTTCTAATCATGAAAACTTCCTTGAATGTCTATACCATTACAAGTACTTCAACAACAACAACAACAACAAAACGACGTGTTTCTCGGACGTCGTTTACACTAAATCCAACGCTTCATCATACTCCTCAGTGTTAGATTTCTCAATTCACAATACCAGATTCGTGAATTCTTCTTCGAAGCCTGTGGTAATAGTGAGGCCGGATCAGGTGTGGCAGGTGCAGGCAGTGGTAGTGTGCGCTCGAAATCACGGCCTTCAGATCAGAACAAGATCGGGCGGCCACGATTACGAGGGACTTTCCTATCAGATTGTCTCATCAAAAGACGACGTCGTTTCGTTTGTGCTCATTGACCTCATAAAACTTAGTTCAATACAAATGGATGTAGAGAATAAAAGTGCATGGGTTCAAGCTGGAGCTTCCATTGGTCAACTTTATTACAGTATTGCTCAGAAATCCACCATACTCGCTTTTCCTGCAGGTATATATATATGGATAAAATTGGATAAAATTGCAATAAACAATAATCTTTTTTTAACTTGAATAAAAAGTGGTTCTTGTCTAGATATTGTAAAATATTTAGATCAAGAATGTTTTGGATTAATCAAGTTTATTTGATTCAAATAAGAGTTTTTTAGAGTCTCTTGCAAATGACTAGGAGGTTTCTTGTAATTCACCTTCGATGATTAAATTAATTTAGAGTTATGAGAATAAAAAATACTAGATTAGAGAAGTAAGTGAACATACTTCAATGAGTTATAGGGAATTTCTTTGTTTAAATTAGTTTAGAGTTGCGAGAATAGAGAATAAGAATACTCTTGTTCAAAGTTCTTGTGGATAGGATTACTTCTTTGTTTGAAGGGGCTTTTTTATCCAACCAAGATGCTTTTGTTGAGATGAGATCCTAATGGGATTATTCCATTATCAGTTTTGTCATTATATAAAAAATTAGTGTATATATATATATATGATATATATGATAAAAGTATTTTTTGATCCTCAATATAATTTGATTTTGTCTTTTACATTTAATCATTTTATTTTGATTTCTTAATTTTATAAAATTAATAAAAAATTCCTAACCACATAATAATGCTATTTTTATATATTTATTCATTTATTTATTTTTCATGTATCAGTAATGAATAATTTATATTAATAGTACAGTATATTATATTAGCGTTACAATATTTTTTTAGTTTTAACATATTCTTTTATTAAATAAAGTAATAGTATTATAGGGATTATGAAATTATTGATTGAATTAGAGTTAAATAACTAGTGTGAAATCTTGGCCAAAAAAAAANCGTGTGAGGAACTCCTTGTAAGTTTTATTCTACCGTTAATTTCATCTTCAATTTTTTTTTTGAGTTAATTTCGTATTTTATATTTTAATCACTTTTGTCTTTGCTCTTACATTAATCAAATATTAACGACAGAATTTATGTGGTTAATAATATATAATGTAAAATTGATAGATTAAGAAATTTAAATCCTAACTCAGATTGAAAAACATTAGAGACGATATTTAGAAAAACATTAGAGGTTAGAGACGATAACTCAGATTGAAAAAAACTTTTGTCTTTTTATTCTATTTTGAAAAACATTAGAGGTTAGTCAAAAAATAAAATTGACCAAAATATAAAATATTGGGAATAAAATTGATAGCAAGAAAAGATTAGAGACGAAATTAACAAATTTTATTTACTTTCGACGAAATTGACAATTGATGTATAATTTTTTTGTGATAAAATTAATGCTTTTACCCATATGTTTTGATAATTTAATCTATGTCATAATGAATCTTATACATGTCATAGTGAATGAATTAGCAAAAAAGAAAGAAAACTTTTCTTTCTTAATAAAAAATTATAAAAAATTATCTATCTCAATTATCTAAATTAAAAATAATGAAAAGAAATCAGACAAAATAACATTTGTTGGTCAAAACAAATCAAATCTAAAAGTTTGATAATCAAAATAGAATAAAAAGTGCCAACAAAGGTTGGCCCAGTTGGTAAGGAGTCGACTCATAACCCAAAAGGTCGTGGGTTCGATTCCCACGGCCGATGTGAGGACATTGTTGGTAGGCGATCTGTAAGCGCTCACAGAGCCTAGAGGCCTGCCCTGGCCTTGGTGAACCCCCGGGGCCCAACTCACCTAAACTTTTATGCATCAGAAAATAGAACAAAAAGTAATTCTATAACTAAAATGAAACTCACTCCATAATTTAAGGACCAAAACAACTATTTCACCTAAATATTTTCTAATTTTCAGGGGTGTGTCCCACCGTCGGCGTCGGCGGCCACTTCAGCGGCGGCGGCTATGGCTTCCTGATGCGAAAGTATGGCCTCGCCGCCGACAACATCATCGACGCCAAAATCATCGACTTCAAAGGTCGTCTTCTCGACAAATCTTCCATGGGAGACGACGTTTTTTGGGCCATACGAGGTGGTGGAGCCTCAAGCTTCGGCATCATCGTACAATGGAAAATCAACTTAGTCTCTGTCCCTTCAAATGTCACCGTTTTCTCAATTACTCGTACAATCGAACAAAACTGTACCAATCTTGTCCACAAGTTACAATCTATAGGAACCCATCTTCCCAAAGACTTGTTTTTAAGAGCTAGATTTTACAGAGTCAATAATGCAACCAACACCACAAAACCCAACACCATTGTGGCAAATTTTGAATCTTTGTTTTTGGGAAGTGAGGATGATTTGGTTTCTTTAATGGGGTTGAAGTTTCCTGAATTGGGTTTAAAAAGGGAAGATTGTAAGACAATGAGGTGGATTGACTCTGTTTTGTTGTTCTATGGTTTCACAGTGGATGGATCAAATTCTTCACTTCAAGTTCTTTTGAACAGAACAGGGACTGATGATCGAAGATTCAAAGCAAAATCAGATTTTTTGAAAAACCCAATTCCAGAATCTGGGTTTCAGGGGATATATGAAAAGCTGTTTGAGGAAGAAGGAGAGGGTGCTATAATTGAGATGAGTCCTTATGGAGGGATGATGGATGAGATAGAAGATGATGAGATTCCATTTCCTTATAGGAAGGGAAATTTGGTGATGATTCAGTATTTGGTGTATTGGGAAGAAAGTGGGAAGGAAGAAGAAGAGAGGTATTTGAAGTGGATGAGGAGGCTTTATGAGTATATGACACCTTTTGTGTCAAAAAATCCAAGGGCTGCTTATTTGAATTATAGAGATATTGATGTGGGAATGAATAGGGTAAGTGGGAAGATAAGTTATGAGGAAGCAAAAGTTTGGGGTGTAAGGTATTTTGGGAACAACTTTGATAGGTTGGTACGTGCCAAAAAACAGTTTGATCCTCTTAACTTTTTCAGGGATGAACAAAGCATACCACCTTCTTATTAATTGTCAGTGAAGATACTCATTCTTCTTTTTCTTAATTTCTAATAAAGATTTGATTTACAGTAGAATAACTGTTTTACAATAACTGTTTTATTGACAAGGATTCAAGAATTGTGTTACTTATTGCAATTACCAATATGATTCTTTTGTAATTTTCTGACACTTTTGTGTTAGAAGAATAAGTTTGCTTTCATATGCTGTAATAAAATTCTTATATCTTTGTATTTTAAACCTTAATGCCATTTTATGTAATAAACTATTTAGTTTTTTTTTTAGAAAAAAAAAATATATATATATATATATATGTGTGTGTGTGTGTGTACATGTATGTACGTGTGTGTGTTGAAGGAGACAACTAACTAGCGAAGCTTGTATAACTGTGTAAGTATGTGGGGTTTAAAAAAGGAAAAGAGAGAAAAAATTGGATGTTTTCAGACGCAAAATAACATAAACTTTATCCGTTGCTGTATTGAGACTAGAATTTACATTCAAACAAACACAACTTTTCCCCTCCCAATCTGATACATAGTAAGCTCAATATACAGAAAGAATACACATGGCAAGCAAGCATGCCATGTGTTGGTCTTTACCAAAATGTATCAAACGTGCTTTGCTTATGATTGACTTGCTCTATTTCTCTACAATATTAGACCGAATCTACAAAATTGTACAACAAATCATGCAATCATCATCGTTTGCAAAAAAGAACTTCAAAGGCTACTACAAGTAACCAGCAGATAACCAAAGGAAAAAAGAAAATTATTCACCAAATGACCAAACTATGTGGTCATTGCATTCTCCACTTCAAGTCTCCACTCATAGGATGATCTGACCAGAAAGCTTAAAAATATGCCTCTGTGGAACTCTTGATAGTGAAAGTACAGCCCATTGATTCTACCTTCATCAGGGACCAGCATGGTGGATAGGATCATAGTCAAACTAGCCAAAGATTGTAAGGCCTGTCTCAGCATATATATCTGCATGCCCAGTAACCTTTTTTTCATGTGTATTCCATCGGGTGAAGTATGTTTGAATTGTAAAGAATGGAGGAGATAAGAGGGTAAGAGAAGGTTTGATTTAGAATTAAACATTCTATTATTTTACCTTCTCTGCCATTTTCCTCAATCCAAACATATTCTAAAAGGTATTCTTGCATGAATTTCTCAGAGTCAGTTGGTCCTTGGAGCCAATAGAATCTCACCACTTGAAACACCCATATCTTTCCAGGTTATCCGTCCAGTCTCTAGTCTCTAAGGCTTTATCCTTACTAATCCAAACTTGACCCGCATTGTGCGCTTAGTTATGGCGAGAGAGTCTCTCAACATGAGTAACTGCATATTTAGTCTCAAATCCGAGGCCTTACTTAAGCAATATCAAACTGCTTACCGCTTGGACCAAATACTCACTTTGTGGGTTTTCCATTAGCTTCTCGCACAGTGATTGGAACATTAAACTATCCCAATCTATAAACCCAATATCATAATCGGAGAAAATAGATGATGCCTCCCAATTTCCCAGTGGGATGGAAAAGAGGTGCTATATTTTCCCTCTTTCTTTGTTGATTGGTAGAAGATATTTTCCCAAGTTGCACAAATGCCAGATTGCCCTTCCAGAGGTTGAGGAGCTCTCAAAACCGTAAATGATTAATATGTGGAGAAGCTGGACTTATGGGAGATAGAAGTGGCCTCTTTACAAATGGATGATCCAATAACTGGACTGCTGTTGGCCTTTCATTTGGATTAACTTGTAGGCACTTAAGAATGAAATCTTGGGCATCTTTCGATAAAGATTCAGGAACCGGTGGGGGTTCACCCCTACCAATTCGAAATAATGCTTGCATCTGTGATATCAAAGAAAAATATATATTTATCATTAGAAATTTGATTCCAAGAGAAATCTAGCCATTAGGAGTTGGAATGTTGAAGTGATAGAGGAGAATAGATAATATCAAGAAGCATTAGACATACTCCTTCCAAATGAGAGTAAGGAGGTTGCCGTGTCAACATCTCTAAAACTGTACATCCCAAGCTCCAAATATCAGCAGCTAGCCCATAACCACGGTTTCTCAAATTTACAACCTACAATTAATTGATTCAATTTATACCAGTCATGTGTAAGCTCAAGTAGTATCAAAATTTACTCAATGGTTTATTAAGACATTTCCAGTAAACGAAAAATGAGTGGGAATACAATGATTTCAAGACTGAGTGTGATTCTGTGAATGTGCACTTTGATATAAGAAAATTGACAGACTAATATATTTTAGATTTTTAGTAGAATTGTCAACTGAGAAGTGAGAACTAAGCTTAACGTTCTTATAGCAAGTCACAGCATTTAAAGACAAAAAACACAAGACTAATAACTGAATTAGACAGATATATCATTTCATTCTGGTTCATCCATCTGTAGGAATTATAATGACCAAATGATACAATATAAGAGTAGTGGCTAACCTCAGGGGCCATCCAATATGGGGAGCCTTTGCTTGATTTAAGATCATTCATATTGGTTGCCTGTGAACGAGAAAGAATCAACCATGTAAACCCAAGCAGCAAGGATTAGGAAATTTGCATTCATAAGGCTAACCTTGTTTGTTAAATAATAATTAGAACAAAAAGGCTTTTGGCCAATGTTAGGGTGGGAGTGGAGCTGAATTGAGTTTAATTTTAACGATTAGGTTACCTTGGCCAATCCAAAATCAGCAAGTTTTACTGAACCATTGGCATCAACCAATATATTAGCACACTTGACGTCCCTAAATGTCATACACCATAAAAAGTATCACTTGTCGTTCAGAAACTAGTAGATATAAAATGTCAGGCATTTTATATAGCCATTGCATTGCATCAAAACATAGCATGTTCACTCATCTAACCTGTGAACCACATTACGGTCATGAAGATACTTTAAGCCACTTAAAATCTGCCTTGTGTATGAAGAAACTTGAGAATCTCTTAAACGATACTTTTGATAGAGTCTTGCCAATGACCCTTTGGTTACAAGCTCAAGGAAGATGTATAGCGTACTTTTGTCCTGAGGAAAAACACTTGAAGTGCATAAGCTATCAAGTGACAGAACCATACATAAAATAATTGAGGGAGACAGCAAAACAATGGGATACACATGCTCAGATTACAAAATTCTTCTTTTTTTTTTTGGGTATGATACGAAATTCTTATTTCGATTGCCTCATTCATGAACAACAAAACAATTTCCTTTTCCAAATATATATTATTCCAATGGAATAAACGAGACTTTTAAATATTAAAAAAAATAGCATACCTTATCTGTGCCAAGGTACCGAACTATGTTCTCATGTTCAAATTGACTCAATAGAGATATTTCCTGAAAGTAAGTCCATAAAGAATCACTTGATCAAATAATCCCATGAATGATGGAAAAAATAAATAAGGAAAATTTATCGTTTTCATCTCCAAAGGTTAGGTCATTTTCAATTTCACCCATGAAGTTTTACACTACCAATTTTGATCCTAGTGTTCACAAAATTTTCAATTTCACCCTAAGCGGTCATATACATCAAACCCAAACGAGTAATGTAAAGAAAAACTAGTTTGTTGATCACATGTCCAAATTGTCTTAGTATTTAACCCAATTTTATAACCCAACAGATAAATTTAACTTTTTTTTCCTGAATACATATAAAATTGTGACGCCTTTACTATCAAAATAGGTCAACTTTAGCACTTATTACCAAAAAAAAAAAAGGTCAACTTTAGCACTTGGATATTGATATTCAATCAAATATCAATAGTTTGAATATGCGACTAAAAAGTTAGCCTTTTATCATGAATTTGGATAACATTAGTATTCATTAGGGACGAAATCTATAAGAAAGAAAAAAAAACAACTCAAGTGGTGAAATTGAAATTATATACAAACTTTGAGGAGGAAAAAAAAACTTTATCCAATGAATAAAGAATATGGTATGAGGTTTCATGAGAAGACTAAACCCTCCAACCTGCTGAAGTTGGAAAATGCTCTGTTTTCCTTGGCTTCCTTGATCCAGCAAAGACACCTCCTTAACCGCGAAAAAGAATCCATCACTGCACAAAAACAAAATGCATTTGTTACCTCTATCAAAACAACCCTAAACAAAGCTAGCAAAGCTTGAACCAAAAAAAATAGATTACCAATCTAATAGTCTGTTTTCAACAATCTTAGAAAATAAAAATCGGGTCCTCTGTTTTATCCAATTTTTTTAAAAAATATATTTCAAACATATAAAATCATAGACAAACAAGAGAATCATTTTTCTTCATTAACATGTCACTTCATCGAGTAACTTGTAGTATTCTTATTCCTGCCACCTTGATTGTCTTGCCTTCTTCAAAAAGGGCTGAAATTCATAAAAGCTTCTAATTCCTAAATCAACAGTTAAAGCTTAATGAGAATAAGACAATCAAGATTCTCTTTAAGCTTCAAGTTATTACAAACCATTCAAAATACAGCAGTTACCACCTACTACCTTGACTGTCTTGCTTTCCTCAAAAAGGGCTGAAATTCATAAAAGCTCCTAAATCATCATTCAAAGATTAATGAGAATAAGACAATCAAGATTCTCTTTGAGCTTCAAGTTATTTAAAACCGTTCAAATACAGCAGCTACCATATCAAGATTCCATCAATGTCAGTCAATAAAGTGGTAATGAAAGCACCAAAGTAGAGAAAAAGAGAAAGAAAGAAAGAATATACTCACTCTGTAAAGCCTTCATAGACCGTCCCAAATGACCCCATTCCCAAAATCTCACCCTTTTGCCAGGACTTAAAAATCCTTCTAAATGACCCATTTGGTGAGACATTATAAACCGAATCTTCAACCACACCAGCAGCACTATTACTACTCTCGTCGTCATCATGGGATGTGGATGAACTATAATCTGAAACAAGATTCCTCTCCTCATGTCTTATTAAATTTTCATCCTCCTCAATATCCCTAATAGGTGAATCGACAACAACATCACCAGATAAAGACCTCATTAAGTCCCAAGTGGAAGTGACATTATCAACAATCGGCGGCAGCATCACCGGCGGCGGCGAGAGAACCGGCGGCCTAATACCCTTAATTCCACCGCACCTCCCTTCATCATGAGGCACCTCAATTTCAGGGTTAAGCGAAACCCTAGTTTCGAATTTCACTGAAATTTCATCATCGTCTGCTTTTGAAATTCGAGAGCGAGCCTTCTTCTTCTGGGCTTCCCAAGCTGCAGTGGGAATCGCGAAGTCGTCTGGGCCGGAAAGCCCGAGACTACGGAAGATTAGGTCGAATTCGCCGTCGACGCCCTTGACGCGGAAGCTGGTTTGGTGGGACGACGGAGATCGGAAATCGGGGTCGTCGGCGGTGGAAATGGAGGAGGGAGGTCGGTAATTGATGTTCTTCATGGCGTTTCGGCGGTCGAGCTTGGGCTTATTTTTCACGCGCTTTTGCTGCAGCTTGGTGGCGTCTGCCATTATTGTTATGTGTTGTAGTACTGTTGATGTTGTTGTTGTGAGCTTCTTCAATTCTCTCTCTGAAGCTTGCTGTGTGTGTAAGTGTGTGAGAGAAAGAGAGAGAGAGAGAGAGTAAAGACAGAGAGTAACAATAATGATGGATTGATGCCGAGAGACGGCCAGATGGATGGAAGGTGATGGGTGGAAATGGAACTGAAAAAAGAAGGCCAAAGTGTAAATTTGGTCCCATATTTTTTACTCAATTCCCAATTTGATTTTATATCTTTCTTTTGCAGTTTTGGTCCAATATATTTGCAAAAGGTCCCAATTTTGGTCCCATATATTTTAGTCATGTTGCAGAATTAGGCCTATATCTTTGTAAAATGATTAACCATTTGTTGATTTTTTTTAAAGATATGAGTCAACTTCTAAACCTGATCCAAAGATATAGAACGAATTTTATAATGGCAAAAGACTCTTTCGTGCCCCTAACGTTTGGGGCCAGTTTCAGTTATACCCCTAACGTTTACTTTGTGTCAATTATGCCCCAATATGAAACGTTGGTGCCGATTATACCTTAACCTTAATTTTTTTGGGCCAAAGTCCTATTTTGGTCCCTCAAGTTTGCTCAAAGTTCCGGTTTGATCCCTCAAGTATCCGGTGAATTTTTCGACGAGATACATGGCGGCCCCAACGACTACGAAAACTCCTAATCCAAGGTTTTTTTACCTCCCGAGCTCAATGGCGGCCTTCATTTTGCGAACAAATGACCGGAAATATGATTTTCGGCGATTGTGTAATTTTACGATGACTATGTAATTTTTTGGCGGTTTGCCAGTCATTTTTTTTTACAAAATGGATGCTGTCATTGAACTCAGGAAGTCAAAAAATCTTGGATTAGGAGTTTTTATAGTTGTCGGGGCCGCCGTGTATCTCGCCAGAAAGTTCGCCAGAGTCTTGAGGGTCCAAAACGGAACTTTGAGCAAACTTGAGGGATCAAAATAGGACTTTGGCACAAAAAAATTAAAATTATGATATAATTGACACCAACGTTTCACATTGGTGGCATAACTGACACAAAACAAACATTAGGGACATGAAAGGGTCTTTTACCTTTTATAATTAACCCAAAGATATATGTTTCTAAATCTATAAAAAAAAAAAAAGATATAGGACCAAATTGGGACATGGCACNGACACAAAACAAACGAGTAAACTCCCAAATTGGTCCCTGGATTATTGGGTCGCTGACAGATTGGTCCTTAATTTATGGAAATTGACAAATAGATCCCCGAATTTTACAAACGTTAGTCAAATTGGTCCCCGAAGCAGTTAACTGCTGACGCAGCAGTTGGAAAACTAGAAAAAAAGCCAACTGTGCATGCCACATCAGCATTAATAATAAAAAAAATATTTCATTCAAAATTCAAATAGGTCCCTGAGTTATATTTTTATCTCATTATTCTCAATTTCCCCTCTTTTTCATCATCTTCATTCATTTTAGTCCCAAATCCTCAAAATAAAATTGTAAAATGTCCCAAAACTCTTCCAAACATTCCAGTTTAGTCCNACACTTTATAAAATTAAAATGCTTAAAATAAGCTAATAAAATTTGACCCAGTTAGTAAGAAGTCGACTCATAACTTACAAGTTATGAGTTCGATTCTCATTGCTAAATGTAAGGGCCTTGTTAGTAGGCGATCTATAAGTACCTCTGTAAACGCTCACAGAAGTTGAAGGCTTGCCCTTAACTTGGTGAGTCCTCGAGGCTCAACCAACTTAAACTTTCAAATAAAAAAAATGCTTATAACAATTCCCAAAGCAAAATTATAAATAATCTCAAAGAAAAATATATTAATATCAATATTTATGGTTAAACTAATGGATTTACTCTACATAAACTATAGAGTATACTAACATTTTGGTACATAAAATATTATTGAGCTGACAATTCGATTCCTGAAATATTAAAATACACATTTAATCTTTAAAAGGTTAAAATGATATATTTTTTAATCTCTAAAAGATTAAAATAATATATTGTTTAGTCCATACAAATAATATATTATTCAGAATTTCTATGTTTTGAAGAACAAAAATGCCTACAGAGTTACCATTTGTAGCACTAACCTCTTATTTAGCAATAATATCATTATTTCACCCTATTTTTCTTAGCTGCAATAACACAACCCATCATCTATTTATTTAGAACACTATTTTTTGGCTTCTTAACAAATTTTGTTATTGAATCCACACTGTTGCAGTCATAATCATCAAATTTTGTTCATAACTGAAGTGAAATGCCTACAAACATAGCATTTTTAGCACTATAATGCCCACATACTTAGCATTTGTAGCGGTTAGCATTTTTTTTTATTGAATTCGCTTAGCTCCACTCAAATCAGACTTTCTATGTTTTAAAAGTGCTACTATAATACCTAAAGACTTAACATTTTTAGCACTGTCATGTCATTTAGCACTAACATCATTACTTCAGTCTATTTTTCTTAGTAGAAATCATTCTTAAATTGAATGAAAAACAATAGGCCTCTATCTTAACTTCAGTGACGCATTCTTAATTTGTTTTCTTCTAAATGCTTGGTTCTATTTCTTGGTTCATTGCCATTGACAGAGTGATTAAATGATATGATTTTTCTCAAAAATATAATATTTAACTGTTACTCCCTTTTAAAATATATCATGACAGTAAAATGATTAAATTCTGGACAGTTAAAATTATTGTTTCTGGATACAATTAATTGATAATAATAAATAAGTTATTATTTTTGGCTTGGTGTAGTCATGAACAGAAGAATTAGATAACTTTAGGATTTGAAAAAGAGGTCTAAATGTTTAAAATAACAGTCTATTTATAAATTGGTAATTGTTTGTTATATTATCAACTCTGCTTAATTATATTATGGTTGTTATGAAATAATCAAGAAGCACTCTTGCCATGTTGATGTGGTGGCAATACTCTTTTGTGTGCTGAATTATATATTGATTTTAAACCCAAAGTTTGTTATGTGGGTCTTCTTTCTTAAGTTTTGAAATTTGACCTATATGAGAAGAATTTTTACAACTCTACATGAGGAGATTCCCTCATGATTTTGGGCTTGACTAAATCATCAGCCTCTGTTGATGTAGAATACTAACTCACCTATGCTTTTGATTTTGTGAATTATGAAACGTGGCCTAACACTGCAAGACCCTCAAACAGCAAAGGATAACCACAAATAGAAGTGAATAATATGACTTGGTGATTTTCATGAATTTAATTGCAAGTGAATTTAACAAAGTAATGCTTGGTGTTTCAAGTGAATTTAACAAAGTAATGCTGTCTCCGCTGAGGTGTCGCTTTTCTGTGGCGAGTTCTCTCAAATTCACACTAATTTAATTGCAAGGCATTACATTAATCTTATAGCTGTCATTTTTGCTTTGTGATATTTAATGTACAAAAGTGATAGATTCTTAATTGATGTTATGAAATTATTCTGGAGGATATAGCTGATCCTTGCTGTTTAATTTTCTGATGCCTCTGCTGAAATTTGATGTTTAGTTTCTGAGCATTTGATGAAAATGGCTCTTTGATCTTTGATGCCTCTGCTGAAATTTAATCCACGTTTTTTTACTTTCAGTTATAGCTGTCATCTTTGCTTTATAATATTTAATGTACAAAAGTGATAGATTCTTATTTGATATTACGAAATTATTCTTTCGGTTATAGCTGAAACTTGCTGTTTAATGTGCTCCTTTCTTGACTGAAATTTGCTCTTTAGTAGCTGCCTTTGCTGAAAATAACTGTTTGATTTTTGTGGCTCTATTGAAATTTAATAGCTGAAACTTGCTAACAATTTTTATTTCGTATGTAATGCTACTAATATTATATGTGAAAAGTATTTTAATATCTATGATATCAATATATGTGTGATGTACTAAAATGAGAAAACTCGTGCGAAAGCACAGGTCTCATACTAGTTATAAATAATCTCAAAGAAAAATATATTAATATCAATATTTATGGTTAAACTAATGGATTTACTCTACATAAACTATAATATACTAACATTTTGGTCCATAAAATATTATTGAGCTGACAATTCGATTCCTGAAATATTAAAATACACATTTAATCTTTAAAAGGTTAAAATGATATACTTTTTAATCTCTAAAAGATTAAAATAATATATTATTTAGTCCATATAAATGACTAATCATTATACTATTTTGATACTTCAAGAACTATATTGTAAACTTCAATCTTTTAGTGACTGAGTTGTTAGCTCAATAATCATTTAGGGACTAAATTATTATTTTACTCTAACTTATAAAACAATCAAAAAACTGTCGGCGTTAAAGACGCAAACTTGTACGCGCTTTAGAGATGGTCCCACCATGCTTCCTAGATCATGGAAGTTTAGGTTGAATCCTTTTCCATTTTATTTGTGTTTAGGTTGTGAGAATTTGTCTTTATTTATAGAACGTAACAATGAAGAAAAAACACTTAGAATATCATGGAAGTTTTCTTATATTTTTTAATTTTGTCTTTTTGAAGCTTTTGGTTATTGAATGAATAAAAACTTGCTTATAATAAACTTTTAATTTGTCCATTTTGTGTTGTCTCTTCTGTTTTTCATAAATTCTGTCGTTGGATGGGAAAGACATTTGGGAAAATACATTAGGCCTGCTTTTTTAAATGCTTGTTATTAAATCTATTTTGACAACAAGGATGAGTGGATGTTGATTGAACTAATAAAAAATTAATCCAGCCCGATATAAATATTGTGCTTTTGTTATTTAATTTTTAAGTATAATGATGATTTTTGTCCTATATATGTATAAAGATTACTAACTACATATTCCTTTTGATAATCTTCCCAACATATAACGTTTTTCGATTCCTTATTATGATAGTTTTTTTTCTTTCTCGTATCAGCTAATTTTGACCTCTCACACTCACATATATATATATATAATTATATATACTAGGGGCTTTGCGTGCCCTAACGGACACGCAAATATGTATGTAAAATAAATAAGAGACTAAATCGTTAACTCAGTAAAAAAGAAGGAATCAAATAATAATTTTCCTCTTATTATGAATTTTGTACTATAGTTTTAAAATGTGGACGACCAAAAAAGGGTGAAGCCATATAATATAAGATATATATTAAAAGTAGTTAAGTAAATAAATTTAAGCTAAGAATGAAACAACAACAACAACCAAAGCCTTATCCCACTAGGTGGGTCGGCTATATGAATCAACTGACGCCATCGTGTTCTATCCTTTCACATGTCAACTGTAAAGTTATTGAAAGCTAGATCTTTTCGGATATATAATTTTTTGGATAGTTTTCTTTGGTCTTTCCTTTCTTCGGGTTATAGGATTCTCTACCATTTGAAGCTAAGAATGAAAAAATAAATAATATAAAATAGAAAACGTAACAGATGACTCATAGCTTACATATATTGAATAGAAAAGGTGAGCACCTCATATATTAGCAGGCTAACCCCTTACGTTAAATCCAGCATTCTTTTAATATTAATTTCTTTTATACAACTAGTAACCCTAAAGTGATAAGAATCTATTTACAACAGTCTTATAATTAAACAACTATCAGATTACAATTTCTCAACTGTAAACTTGAGATGATGATTATTATAAGTACATGAATGTATTATTTACTATAGACTAACATAATTAATTAAGAAAGGCCTATAACATATATATATATAGACTTCAGAAACTGAGGCTTGCCTTTAACTGTATCAATTACAACAATACCATTAAACTAATTCTTATATCATACAATCTTTTCCTTTATAATAATAACATAATGTAATTAATAAAAACAACTATTACAAGGAAACAGAAGAGCAAAATTAAATTAAATCACCCCCAATCTAAATCATTTATTGAAAATATATCCAAATTATTTTGTACTAGTAACTCACTTTGATTTTCTTAGATAGATCCAATTCATTAAAGAAAACTAATAAAAAACCAAATCAATTATAAAAATACATGAAATATATAGGAATCAACCCCTCAAAAAAGGCACCCAGTATATTTACATATTTTTTTTATAATCTTCATTAATACATATAAACTGGATCTATCTATTTAAGAATTCTTCTCTGTACCATTGGAGCTACTACCATTGTTGCAACCACTAACCCTATTATTAGGACCAAAAGAAGAAGATCCATTAATATTAATGGGATGATGATGATGATGGCTCTGATCTTTATTAATGAGAGATGTTATAGCTGCAGCAACAGCAACCCTAATCTTAGGATCTGTACTACTGGCATTAATATTAACTGATGACACATTATTATTATGATTACTAATATTTTCTTCTGCTTTCCTAGGGCTGAGAAAATTGTTCATCATCATCAACCTGTTTGGCATCCAAGAAAATCCAGGTTGAGCTGTTGGAATATTATTATTGGAGGAGCTGGCACCATAGAATCTAGGGTTGTTATTATTAATAATATTATTTGTGAGATCAAAGACAAGCCCTTTGGAAGGGTCATAATTAGGGTTTAGAGGGTAGATATTATGGTGGAAGAAACCATTATTATTGTTGTTGATGGTGGTTTTGTAATTATTATTGTTAGGGATGAAAGAATTGGTAGGTTGTGATGATGATGATGATGAGATGATAGGGTTGTGTGAGTGATGATCTTGAAAAATGAAGGAAGCAGCTGAAGCTGTGGAAGCCATGGCAGTTGCACCCACAGGAAGTGGATGGTTGTGTGTTCCTTCATAGGTTGTGATCAGTATGGACATGTCCTCTAAACATCTTTGTACCTATTTGAAAAAAATTAATATATATAATTGAAGAGTAAAAGAGTATATAAAATGATTCCCAAAAATATAGCTAGCTAAGATAAAATTTAAGCACTACATATATATTCCAATGTATTTACCATCAGATCATTCAAGAAATTTAGACAAGATAACATTTCAAAGAATCACTCATTTATATAGGTTAATGTAAGAGATATGTTTATTAAAAATAAGGTCAACCAACAAGTGTTTAGTGTAGCAGCTAGGCGAGCTACATTCTAAGGAGAGGACCCAAGTTCGATTCTTAGAGTCGACATTGTTGGGAGGGCTCTGACCATTTTGTCTCTAAGGCCCACTTAACCAAAAAACAAAGGTCAAAATTATATTTTGGTCCATTAAATTTTACGTTGGTCATCCTAAGACTTTCATTTATTTAAAAAAAAAAATTCAAAAGGATTTGATACCCTAATTCTGTTAAATATGGCATTACATACAGAAGGATAGTAATTACTATGCTTTTAACGTGTGAACAAAACAACTAAACACTTTAACAAATTCATACTTAAAATTAGCTATGATATATAGATCATTACAGATTAAAATACTTAGCTTGTCAAATTTAAGTGCAATTTAATAAATGATAATAAATAAAAACAATATTCATATTATTTACCTGTTTTCGGACAGGACAACCTGGGGCTACAGTGCATCGATAGTAGGCACGAGGGCATGGATTTCCTTTTGCAATCTTTTGCCCATATTTTCTCCATTGACACCCATCATTCATCTAATACAAATACAATTATATATATTACACACCACACTACTAATCAAACTTTGAGATTTTGTTTAATAATCAATATATTCTAATAGTTATCATCAATTCATCATCATCTATATATATTGAATAAAATAACAACTATGATTATGGATTATATATGTAGGTACTATCATTTCAGCCCATAATTTTTTGAAATGTTGGATTGAGTTCTAAATTGTTTTTATTTGTCACAATTTAATTCTTCTACATACATTATTTCAATTCTACAGAATCTAAATTGCAACGAGTCATAAATTTTGATAAAAGTACTCTTGGTACCCCAAAGTATGGAGTTAGTTTCAATTGTACCCTCAAATTTTTTTGGGTCAATTGTACCCCTAAAATATGCAGTTTGGATCTCCTACAATACACTATAGGTGAAGTGCTGAGAGAGAAAGAAACATCTAGAGAGAGAAAGTATTAGTGAGACTAATTAAGGCCTACATCTCTGACACTTTCTCTCTATTCTAGATGTTCATTTCTCTCTCAACACTTCACCTATATATATAGTGCACTAGAGAACTCATGCTCTAAAATATGTGGTTAATTTCATTTGTACCCCAAAATTTTTTTAAGGTCAATTATACCCCTAATTTTTTATTTTGTGTCAATTGTACCCACCCAATTTGGAACTACAATTGACTCAAAAAACCTTTGGGGGAACAATTGACCCAAAAAAAACTTTGAAGGTACAACTTAAACTGACTTCATACTTTAGGGATACCAAAAGTACTTTTTTCAAATTAAATTGATAGTTTACTCTATTTGTCTATATATATATTCATTATATTGTATTAATTGTATACTAATAAGAACTCACTTACAGTGGCAGTGTCACATCTTGCTCTGACTGAAACCCTAGCTTTCTTGTTAAGAGGATGAGAGGCAACATGGGAAGAAGAAGTTGTAGTTGCATTATTAGCAGCAGGAAATAATAAGTGTTGATGATTATTGTCATTAATCTTGTTTTGCTGCTGCTCTGATGATGATAATGATGGTGCAAAACTAGCTTCCAATTGATGTTGTTTGTGAATATTAATGCTCTTGTCTTCTTCTTTGCTTGTAGTAGTCTGTAGCCTCAATGATAATCCCAAATCACTCTCACTAATAATATTATTAGTGGTTGGTGAGATTGTTGTTGTTGGTGGTGGTGGTCCTTCTTCTTCTTCATCTTCTTCTTTGCTTGTGGGGTTTGCAATATTATTATTGTCTTGAAGTGAGAGAAGAGAGATTTGAGGATCCTATAAATGAGATCTAGAGTAATTAATGCAACTTAGAATAATTAATATATATGTATATATATATCATGCACAATTCAATATTAATTGAAGAATATTGAACTATTGAAGTAGGTACTATATATATATATATATATATAGCTATAGAATAGTGGATTCTTCGATTGGATCTCATCATCATACATTTTGTTTTTAATTCTATATTATATAAACTATATAGTTGTCATAGTTTTGTGAGTATATATAGTAATTAGATCCCTCAAATTATTGTTTTATGTTGCCTCGTAACTAATAAGAGAAGACTATTTTGAAAACAGATCATAGTCTTTCAAGGGCTAAAAATAAATAATGAGATTTAAAAAATCTACAAATTCTTCATATTTCCATTATCAGAATTTTCAAGACATATAAATAAAAAAAAAAGAACTCAATTATAGAGTATTAGATTGTAAAATTAAAAACTTAAAATTATTTTATAATTTATAATTCAAAAATCAAAATCTATATCTCAGGAACACCTTAATTGAAATAAATCAAGCCTATTATACATATATGTGTGTTCATGCATTAATTTGATCAATCCATTAATTATTAATTCTATTACCTTGTTTTTGTTATTATTGTTGTGGTGATGAATGGCTGCAAGTTTCATTTGAAGATCATAGTAATCTTTCATGGTTTGCTCCACTACTCTCTTCAAAATTCTGTTTTCCTCTTTCATACGATCCATCTCCATTTGTAACACACTCAACTCCTGCAAATCAACATTAACATTTATAATTATCTCTTAAATAATTATAATTAAAGATTAACTTCTTAATTAACTTTGTGAGAGAGAGAGAGATAGAGATTAATTACAAAGAATTAATATGGCTATTTATCAGATTAATTATATATATAATTATAATTTAAGTACCTGTTTTGTAGTGATGTTTTCTTCTTCATCATCATCATCAACTTCACCTGCAGTACTCATGAGTTCATGAGCTTCTTCTTCTTCTTCTTGCTTATTATTTATTGTCTCTGCCTTCTTTTCATCATCATCATCATCATGATTTCTCATTCTTTCTTCTTCTTCTTCTTCTTCTTTTTGCTTGGCAATATGTATCTTCAAAGAGAGATCAATTTCCATCTTTGTGATATCTACTTCTTCTTCTTCTTCAATTCAATGGAATGAGAGAGATCAATTTAAAGACTTATTTAATAATGCAATGCAATTTGTAGAATCTCTCCCTTTGTCCTCATCTCTCTCTCTTATATATATAAATTAATTATGATGCTTTTGAGGCACACCCTAGTCAATTCCTCACACAAGGACGCATCTAATAAGCTTTGACTTTATTTGCCTTTATTAATTCACCCCTCCTTATCAATTCATTTAAGTCTTGAATAAATAAAACTCAAATTTTATATTTTGTATTAAAAAAAACTTATGATCCATAGAAAATAATAATAAAAGATCCGAAATTTTCTATCTGTTGTAAAAAAACAATTATCAAGACTTTTATTCAAAATAAATAATTTTTTAAACTACTATTAAATATAGCAATAATCAACTATGACTCTATGAGTTTTCATTGATATCGATCAAGTGCAACAATAATAATTTCTTACAATGTTGGCTTATAAATGGCCCCTTACATTTTTCACTATCTTGACTCGTTTATCCACTTGCTTTTTCATCTTGTAAGCCCTTATTGATTTGATTGTGGAATGAGTTTTATGAGATTCTAACGTTTCTCTTGCAATTTGAAATTGTTGTCAAAATCTTTTTTCTCTGTGACAATTTTTTTTCAATAAAATCAGTTAAAGTTTTATGTCATAAAAATAAATAAATTTTATGAGGGTGTCAATATAATGGCCTCTTACACTACTTGCCCCGTATGTAGGAAACAAGAGGTTTAAATTAAATATGTAGCCACTAGCCCCAGAATTAGAATAACAAAAAAGTGAATCACAATTAAAGCACTGGCTCATGCTAGCTAGCTAGTAGTACTTCAACTGTTTGACAATAATATTCTACATTATTAATTAATTAGCAAAAACATAGGCCTTTTGATCCGTTAATTGAGCCGTCATAAAGCTTGTTTAATTTTAATATTAATAATGCATCATGCCATCACCAATAAATGTACTTGCTTCCCACACAATTTGATGATGCTAACCCAATTTTCATTGCTAATTAAATTAGGACATTCACATGCTTAGAATTTAGAAAGCTAGCAATCCTCTCTATATGGTCCTTTCAATCAATTCAATTATTATATACTATAGCACACAAATTGCATGCAACTTGTTAATTGTTATTAATAAAGTAACCAAAAGTAAAAGTGGTATAGGATTGAGTAAGGATTCATTATTAAATTTGAAAATAAATAAATAAATTCTTTTTTTTCTTATTAGTTTTTACAATGAAGTATAACAATATTAGATACTATAGGTTCGGCCCAAAAAAAAAGTATTAGATACTATAGGCATATATATAGCTAGTTTTCTCTTTTATTTTTCACATTATATAGTAATAAGATAAATGTGTGTGTGTGTGTATGATGAGGCTAGGAACATATTATATAGTTTAATCCACAATTTTATCATTAATATAATTAGAATTCTAATATGAGCCTTGTTATACATAAAAATCTTTTGAGTTGGAAATGTAGATCTCTTACGGGCTCAAAGGTAGCATGCAAGATCAATTGAAATCCTATACATAATATATAGAATTGAATATGTACGTAGATTTTGTTCAAAAAAAATTTGTACGTATATTTACCAAAAAAAAAAGAATATGTATATAGGTTTGATTTACTAAGTATAGTACCAACATGTAGACTAATAATATTTTTTTTATTTAATTTCAATTAGTAAGAAATGATGATTTTTAGATTATAAAAATACTAACATTAATAGTAAATTAAAAATTTTTGTTATATATACATCAATTAAAATTCATTAATTGAAGTCATGTTTAGTATAATTATAGACATATATATTCAAATTGCTAAAAAAAATAATGACATTTATTTTTTAATAAACTAACAATTTGGTCAATAAAAAGTTATTTGGATTGATAATTTAGTATTTAAAATATTAAAATTACATTTTAATCCATAAAATAATCAATACTCGTTATTAGTCTTTTAAAGAACTAAACGGTATACTCTCGAATATAATCTATAAAAAAGACTAACAATAATACTGTTTGATTTTTCAAAAAATTGAATTCTATATTTTAATTTTTTTAAAAAATTAAATATTAACTGAGTTTTTAAGACTGAATTGTTAATTTATTCTTTAATTTTTATATAACTTGAATAATGGGATAACTTAACTCTTATAGTCACTCGTGTATATATATATATATATATATATACATCACGTATTTTACTTGGACATTAATATGCAATGCTTAGCTCAGTGCTTATGGAAAGAATAAACTATTTTGGATTTGATTTTTTCTTAACAAAAAAAACTTCTCAATACCTTAATATATATATTGTATATATGCATGCATATATAGTATATGTATAATATAAATACCAACTTACACGATGATTATAGGTTTTAACGTCATCTTCTACCATGGAATATGAGCCCCATACGAAATCCTATAAGAAGAAAAAGAAACCTTATTGGGATCAGATCTTGAATTTGTCAACTCCTATGATTATATAAATTAATTAATAAATCACTTGCACACTTGTTAATTTTATAGTATATTTTCTTCATCACCTCCACGTTACTATAGTTTAAATAAATACTAAACATAATTCTTACAAAATAAAATAACTCTTATTATTGAACTTAGACCAAGGTTCTCCCTCACAATATATTATTTAAATTATTCAACCAAGGTAAAAACCTTTTTTAATACTCTCTCCATTTTAAATGTTATCCAATTAATGTTGAACTATATAAATATAGGGAATGAGGAGAGAGAGAGATTGAACCTAGTAGGTAATTAGGTATAGTTTTCACCTATTCTAATTCTAATTCTAATAAATATATAAACGATAGCACCCAAAGGCTACCAAATGGATGTGTTCACCTAATTAATTTATTGACCCACATGCAAATAAAAATAATTATAATAATTTTCCAACAAAAGTCATTGTATACCAGAGTTGCTTAAAAAAAATATCAAGGTCATTGGGAATTTTAACTTTATGTGATAAAACCTTAATAATTATCCATCTGTATGTGGAATTAGTTTTTTATTTTTGATTTTCGGGGTGTGTGTAGAACTAGTTTTATACTTTAACTAAAAGAATATATGTATAAAGAGGCAGAATTTAAAAATAAATATTTAAAATTTTAGTTAGGAATATTCTATATATCTAAAATTTCATAAAAGTTGTTTGATTGAGTGTAAAAAATCGAATTTAATTATAATATAATGGCTGATCTTATCTTATATTATATGGCTCCACCCCTTTCTGGTCGTCCACATTTTAAAATTATAGTACGAAATTAATAATAAGAGGAAAATTATTATTTGATCCCTTCTTTTTTACTGTGTTAACGATTTAGTCCCTCACTTATTTTACATACATATTTGCGTGCCCGTTAGGGCACGCAAAGCCTCTAGTTCTTTATAATTACGCTTAGAGACATAACATAAGATGAAGTAAAAGTAAATTAAAGAAAAAGTAAAAGTATAAAACGCATTTTTGTGCACACCAATATATATTGTTAAAATTAATTAGTTCGAAAAAACCTCAAAGCTAAAGTAAGCGTGGAATGTCAAGGCTTTAAAAGTTGTCATTGAGACTGATTCGTTACTTGTTTATAATCTTGTAAACAAGAAAAATCATGCTTTGCATCTCTGTTATGCCTTCATTGAACGTATCTACCAGTTAATGGATAGGGATTAGGTGGTGAGATTCAATCGTGTTACTCGGAGTGCCAACAAGGTGGCTGACTTGTTGGCTAAGTAAGCTCATGGTTCGGATTGCCAGTTTTAATACTTTTGTATGCCGCAGTGTGCTATTCAAGACTTGCTTAGGGATGAAGTTGTGTTTGTTTCTTTAGGGATTAATATTCAAGACTTGTTTAGGGATGAAGTTGTGTCTGTTTCTTTAATAGAGCCGCTGGTTCGGTAATTTTCTTTCTGCTCTTTGTCCTTTCTTTTTTGTTTTAAAAAAACTAAAAAATATTATTAAATTAGTTAATGACATTTCGTTGTTAATTTTGCGCTAAGTTAGCTCATCGTTCGGATTGCCAGTTTCAAGACTTCTGCACGCCTCTATATATGTGCTATTCAAGACTTACTTAGGAATGAAGTTGTGTCTGTTTCTTCAATGGAGTCGCTGATCTCGTAATTTTCTTTTTGGTCTTTGTCCTTTCTTCTTGTTTAAAATAAAAATATATTATTAAATCAGTTAATGACATTCCGTTGTTAATTTGGCCAACCATAGTCCATGGCATTAGTTAATTATTATTTGGAATTTAATCCATGTCAATACGTAGTTTAGTGCCTAATCTCATGTATATACAGTCTAGCTACCAACTAATTAAAATAAAATTTTGAAACTCTTAACATGAATTTAATAATGTACTGATAGGATGCTGCAATTATATTATTATTACTTTCGTTTTTATTACAAATAGGATGTAGCTTGAGAGTTTGAGATATAGACAATAATGGAGTAGAAATTAAACTCAATAGCCAGAGTTAAAGTTTTTAAAAATGTTCTGTTAAATGTATAGAAATAAGGAGTTAAATGTATAGAAAATTAATAGTTAAAGTCTTCAAATAGTATTTTAGTCAAAATTTTTGTTAAATCTTAGAAATTAACCCTCATTCATTAAATTGTAACTTTTTAAATCACAAGGACCCTGATCTCAAAATACCCAAGCCACAAAGATTTTTTTGTATAATTTACTTTTAAAAATATAACAAATTACTATAATCAGTTTTTCAAAATGTTTTAATTTAAGCTAATTTATAAAAATTAACATTTATTTTAATAATTTTTGCCAAACTCTCAAATTTAATTAATTAGTCACAATGTGGCCGGCAACGGTGTTGTACTGTTTGTATATAAAAAATGGATTTTTCTAACTCAAAGTGTATGAGAAATTACTGAAGAAGCCATTATCTAAATTGACAACTATATAGAAAAAAAATAAAAAAAATAGTTTGAAATTAATCACTGTTTCTATTTTTTTAAAATACTACAACTCTCAATCAGTATCTTTAATGGTCAAAAGAATCTATATAAAATATCGAAGAGGATTTTTGGCGACAGATTCTGTTCTGTCACAATTAATGAGAAAAAAAAAAAAAAAGAATATGTTAGAAAATTATTTTATATATATTCATATTCTTAATTAATTAACTAAATTTATGTGTAGGGTCAAGTCTCATGATATCTGGTAATTCTTCAAAATATGGTTTTATATTGAGACGTGGTTAAAAATTAAGGGCATAAACTAATATATAGTTCATTGGGATGGATGATGATTCCCTAATTAAGATAAATATTTAAAAATATATTGATAGTTGACTGGCCATAATATAGGTATGTTTCTTCAAAATTCATATATGCACATGGCATCATATATATGTGTCACACTCATACTGCTTCAGATAAATAGGCCCTTATTTTTCTTACTCTCTGAAAAATAAAATAATTATGGCGATAATAAAAAAATAAATAAATTGATTGGAAAACTTTACCACTTAGAAACTTATTTTTAAGAATTTCTATTGATTTATTATATGATTTTATTACGCTTAAAACTTTTCCCCTCTCAAGTCAAAACACTCAAATTATACAGTGAAGCATGTGAATTTTTAAATAATGAAGAGTAAATAAGTGATTATGTATAAAATTTGTTGAGTTTCACCTTCATCTTTTTTCCCAGTATTTTCAACTTTTTTTTTTGGGCCAAAAAAAAAGGAAACATATTTTTCTTTTTCTTTTTTTTATGTTTGACAAGATTGTTGAATTCTATCAAAAATATAAGAACAAACAGTTTGTTTGCATATTTGTTCCATCTTTTTGGGCCAAACTCAATCTCTCAGTCCATTGAAATCCGGGCCACAATACTTATAATCAAAATCAAAATCAAAATCAAAAAATATATAAAAAAAATATAATTCTGATTTAACTCTATTCGAATTCAAAATAGAAATATATGATCATATTAAACCGTGAAAGACCAATAATAAAACTTTTATGAAACATTAAGGATCAAAATGAAACAAAAAAAATATTAGAGACCAAAAAGGAACTTTGGATAAACATTAGGGATCAAAATAGGTTTGTGACCTTTAAGATATCTATAGTTTTCACTTTTCATTTTCATCCCAAGTTACGCGAACCCTCCTCAAGGGTTTTATACTCATAGCAATACTGTGTGTCACTGCGTCTTTCTTGCTTCTCTCAATTCACCGTCAATGGGGAGCACTGCCATGGAGAAGACGGAGGACGTTCTCCGCAAAGAGATCGACGAGCTTCAACGTCAACAGCGCGAGGTCCCCTTTCTTTCTTTCTCTCTCTGCTTTTCTCACTTTACATCTCTATCTATTCAATGTTTGATGCTATCTTTGTTCGAAATTTGCAGATTACGGAGCGGCTTCGAGATCCTCGAGGACTTCGCAGAGGTGGGTTATCATCGGTTTCTGGTCCCCGCAACTTTGCTGCTAATGGGGTTCGTCA
This sequence comes from Chamaecrista fasciculata, assembly GCA_003254925.1. Classification (NCBI taxonomy): domain Eukaryota; kingdom Viridiplantae; phylum Streptophyta; class Magnoliopsida; order Fabales; family Fabaceae; genus Chamaecrista; species Chamaecrista fasciculata. The sequence goes on from QANZ01034463.1 coordinate 282,452, forward strand.
ACAACGAGGCTTTGTTCGACCTGTATGTAAATTATTCTCACGTTCTTGTTCTTTTTAGTGGTATTCTTGGAATATGGATTATGGGATGATTAGTTTTATATATTAATTATTCAGTGGGAGCGTAATGAATCAGAAGATCAACCTCCTGCCAAACGTCGACTTTCATCAGCAGTTGTTAAGGTGAAGTCGTGAACCTATTATTATTATTTTTCATAAATCCTTGTGTTTATAAATTTTGATACTGTAATTTAGTCTCTTTTCTGGATAATAATTTGGCGGTAAGGTTGCTGCCCCTACTCACGGGACTCATGGGTTTAAATCTTAGAAACAGTCTCTCTACAAAGCGTAGGGGACCCTCCCATACCCCACCTAGTGGGAGTCTGGTGCACTGGGCCGCCCTGAATTTAGTCTTTTTTCTTGCTGGTATTTTTGGCTTTCCTATTTGATACCTCAGTTGTTTATAGTTAAGTGAGAATTAGAGGATGTAATGGTTGAGAGTTGTGTGAAGAACCTGTTGCTTCAAAAATTTCAACAATGTTACTTAGAAGTTAGAACCTTTGAACTTTTTGCTTGCAAGAAAGGAGCTGGTGATAGGACTAGGAGTATAGTCTAACTTGTCTTCATTTGGAAATGAAGGTGGAAGATGGAGAGTTGCCTGAAGATGCAGATGCTGGAGAGGAATTAAAGCAAGATTATTCAGCAAGCGATGATGTTCGTGGGGCTGGTACAGTTGTTCAGAGTGATAGGAAGTCATTTAATTCTAACCAAAGTGGGTGGTCTAGAAGAGATAACAATCAAAGGACTTCAAAGATGGTAAATGCATGTGTATTTTTCTTATTAATGAGGTTTATTTTGGGATATCAGTCTAATGCTAAAGAATGTTATTTTCTTTAAGGATTCTGAGATTCCCGCTGCAGAACAGGTTCCAAGGGTATTGCCAAAGGATGAAGATCCACGCCTGGTTAATAGAAATAAAAGAATGCTGGGCCAGCTTTTAGGGACTTTGGAGGTATGTCATATTAGTTGCGTGCTTGGTTTCGAGTTACATTGGTGTTGCTATGTCATAAGTTCAATTCAGTTTTTAATATATTATGCACCTTCCCGCACAATCTCTCTCTCTCTCTTGTTAACTGGGACACTAATACACACCTCTCTGTATTGTTATGAACAAAACATCTTAGACACGTTTTGTGGAAATTAATGAAGTTAGATTCATCTAGTGAAATGGTCCGTTGACTTGTAATTTATCAAAAGGAGGTTCAATGCGAACTCCATTGAATACCCATGCTTCATATCTTGAAGTTTCCATCTGACGAAAGTATATTGCATCTTATGATTTTTTATTGCTGTCTTATTTCTTTGTGATCTGATTATGTCATTATTTTCTCAGTATTGATTTTTGCTTACAATTTTTATGATTTTGCTTTTATGCTGAACTGTTCCAGAAATTCAGAAAGGAAGACGTGAAACTTTCAGGAACAGAGGCATACATGCGAAGATCTAATTCTTTGCAAAGGGTAAGTCAAGTGCATGCTTGGTTACATACTTATGTGGAGATTTTCCGTTTAAGACTTGGTTGATGAAGATGAAGTACCCATATGGCTAATATCCACCTATGTCTTAATTATTCACTGCATTTATAGAAGAATTAAATCGATTCACCATCTTGTGCTAAGGTTATGCAGAACTTTGGACTACCATGACAATTTTTAATAAATTTGTACATGGTCCCTATCTTTTTGTTTATTAGGTGGAAAATTCTGTCAATTCACCATCTTTTGCCAAGGTTATGCAAACTTATTTTTATTAATGTACTAATTGGGTTTGCTCAGATGCTCATAGAAATACCATCCGTTTGGCATGTTCTTATATCTTGGTTATATTATGCTATGGGCATAAATAAAAATAAATTACACTTTGATATTATTAGTCAGTTATTGGACATGGAATACAATGTCAATTACGTTGTTTCTTAAGTTATCTTGCATTAATGGTCATGACGTATCTTGCTCGTATGGTCATATTTAAATCAGTTTGCTGAACGATACACTTGTTATATTCTTCATTATTGCTTTAAATATATACATGTAATTAGTTTGAAAGTTGTAGAAGCAACTTTAATCACTGGACTCGTATTGCTTCTTTGACATCTTTCTTTCTCTTAATGACATTTTGAAATCCATGACAATCTCAAAGTTGTGAAACTTTTTCCTAGGCTGAGCAAAGAGCACGGGAAGAAAGTGAAAGGCTTAGGAAAGAAGAACGTGAACAGATTGCTGAAAAGCGAAGGAGAGACTTGGTTGGTTTTCAATTACCTATTTTCTCTTCTTAATAGATTACTATTGACTAAGCTGCATATGATCTTTATTAATATTTTATGTGTGTTGTTTTTTTTTCTATTTCTTCTCAGACTCTTAGGGCCCGTGTGGCTGCTAAAACAGAAGAAAAGAAATTGGAGTTGCTATTCCTTCGGTGGAGTGAGCACCAAAAAAGGCTAAGCAATTTTATAAGGTCTGTACCCTTAAACTGTAGACTTCCAACTTCGAAGGCAGGAGTCTTCACATGGCAAATCTTTGGCTAGTCACTTCCAGTGGACTTTTTTTTTTTTTTATTTTTTATTTTTTATTTTTTATCTAACATCATGGCATGCTCTATCTCTCTGCAGGTTATTTTTAATTTTGGCTCAAGTGTCCATATTCACATTTTATTGAGCCGAAGATAAGTTTCTGTTCATGTGCATTGTAGTTTTGAAGCAATTTGATGACTGGACACTCCTGCTAATTGCAAGATTTTAGGCAGACATAAGGATGTTTTTCTCTTAGCATTTTGTACTTGTGGTTAATTTGTCATTTTTTTTTCAGGACTAAAGCAGAGCCTCCAATATACTATTTGCCCAACAAACCCCTGGATGAAGACGAAGCATCAGCTGAGAAGCGCAAAGAAGAGGTAGGACTCATGGAAGTTGAGGATTTGTATAAATTTTCAATCAACTATACTCTTAATTTGTTTAGGTCTTTCATCTTTTATTTGACGTGGATAACAATTTTAAGTCATCCAGCACTGGCCCTGTCAAATTTTATAACTTCTATGCTATCTTTTGCTGTTGCATGGAAATTTAGAGGGCACACTGGAAAATGCTATTGTTGCCTTGACTATAATTTTTTATTATACACGGGGTATAGTTTATCAATTTTTCTGTATTGCCGTATTGGGTATTTATCTTTTACGTGTGAATTTGCAGGCTTTTCTGGAATGGAAGAACACAAGGAGAGAGGAACTGTCTGAATATCAGAAACATATTGGAGAACAGTACCTTGCCAATGTTGAGAAGGAGTTGGAGAGATGGCAGAATGCAAGAAAAACGAGGAAAGTAAACAATGACCAGGATTTACAGGAAACCATGGACAAAGAATTGGATACTCATAGGCTTGAGCATGGTCCCAAGAAAAGGAAGATTCCTGGGGGAAGCAACAACGAAGTAGATGATGACGATGTGGAAGATATAAATGTCGGAGAGGACGACATAATGGATGACGTGCTAGTTGAAGATGATTCTGGTAGAAGGGTTGATGAAACGATTAAGTTGGAAGCCAATAACGCCGATGAAGATCCTGTTGTAGCAGATGTTGATAATGAGGACCAGAAGTGATGGATAGCCAGGTCATACAATTTTCTAATGATTGTATGTGTTTTTTATTGCTTCGATTAGGCTTATATTCATATATTTTTCTTTTGATCCCTCTATCTCATTACCTAAGTAGTTTCTGTATTAAAATTAATTCTCTCATTGCTGTATTTTGGAGAATTAGAGTAATGCACAAAATGCATGTGGGTTTGTTGTGTCCTTAATCAGCGTTCATATTCTAGTACAGGCCTATTCTGTCTCATTTTGTTTGAAATCTCTTAGTTTTATTATAATGGTTTTCATAATTTTATTCGATTTGTTACTTGGGTCTGCTTGTTTGAAAGTTTATGATTAGGATTTTATAGTTTTCAGTAAAGCTTTTTGGTATGGTCTAAGAAAACCATTAGCGTAAGAAATAAACATTACTGATTGTTATATTCAACACTCCCCTTATTGATGTGTGGATCATCTCTGCACTTGAGTTTGAACTTACACTGTTTGGTTTCTTTAATATGGAAAAACACAACTTCCAAGAGTCTTAATTACAGAGAATCCTAACTAGGTCAGTGCAAGCTTTGGCAAACATTCATAAAACTACTCTGAATAAAGTAGGGAGTAGAGTAGAGTAATTGACTTTTGGAGTAAACTATAAATTTAGTCCCTAGATTGTATAGGCACTCTCTTAGTTTAGTCCTTTAATTTTTGAAGTAATTGATTTAATTTTCGAAAATTCATGACTCATTGCAATTCTCTATAGGGACTGAGTTGTATAGCCATAAGCTCTTCATAGAAGATCAATTTGCTACTAATCATGATTTTTTGAAAACTAAATTAAGCATTTTAAAATATTAAGGACTAAAGTGACAACACTAGTATAATTTGAGGACTAAAATGTTAGTCTTTTCTAAACTTTTAAGTGACAAGCTGTTGAAGATTCCATGAAGTTTCCATTTCCAACCTTGTGCTTTCAAAACAAGCTTGTCAGTTGTCCTTTAATGGATGCTCTATCATTTTCTTGTATTTTTTATTGTTATCCTTTCACTTTTGTTATGGCAATGCATCCTTTCAGATGTTTTTTTTTTGGTACAAAACGAGGCCTAAGAGAAAAGAAAAAATTAAACAGCAATAAAACTATAAACAGGGGAAGGGAAATTGCGTAAGAGAAAATGGAGCTGCAATCGATGTGGCACAGGGCTAATCCTGTAGCTGTTGGCGAGGCAAAGGTTGGCAATATCACGAACTATGGCCTCATCCTTGTAGTTGCCGTGCTTTGGGTTGAGGTAGATTGTTCGTAAGCATCCTTGGATTGACTGGACTCCCTTGGTCTGGAGATTCATCAATTAACATGATTATATAGATATGTAAATGTTGATTATCAATAGTATACTGCTGAATGGAAAGTTTACTTTTTGGTACAATTTTGTTACTCTATTCCATCCTACATACTGCAAATGCATGCAAACATGCAGAGTATTTAATCTCCGAATTTTAGAAGTTATTGTCAAAATATTATTCATTTGGCATCCAGAAGTCTTGTGTATATAGAAAATAAAATGAATAAATTAATAATCCAGTCATTGAAAGATAATTGAATTAACAATCTATCTCTAAAAAATTAAAATACATAATTTAATCTTTAAAAGAATTAAAGGGTATATTGTTGGATTCTGAAAAAAATTATACTATATATTCTTTAGTCTATTTCAAGGATTGATATGGATGATTACTCACATATTTTTAGTTTATTCATGTAAAATTTTAAAAACGACTTGTCCCACTGAATGTGATATATGAGCAGATTAAAAAAGAATATATAATTAAATAATAAAAGTGAAATGCTGATATACATATACCCATAAAAATCCAAAATGTTGATCGGTCAATTGTCAAGAATATCCACTCAATTTCGAACTCAATTAGACTACCACATCAGAAAACATTACAAATGTGAGCGAAGGCATCGTTTGATTTTTGACACTTATTATAAATTGATGGACATATGGACATATATTTGACACTTATTATATGTGATGAACATATGGTTATGTTTAATTTTTTACTTTAAATTTAAATTATTATAATATATTAATATGTATTTGATGAATATGTATATTTAAAAATGTATTTTTTAAGTAAACCGGCTCAACCGGTTGAACCAGTAACCCAGCAGTTGAACCAGTGAACCAGTGACCCGAGTCTTTCACCGGGTCAATGATCGGTCCGGTTTTTTGCATTATAATTTTAAATGTATTTTTCTCTCCAAATAATGAAAGATTGTACCTAAATTGTATTTTAGTTCTAGAGAANATGCGACTAAAAATATAATTTAACCCCTGAAAAATTCTATTTATTTCTTGAAAAGTTTAGGCTTAAGTGCACTTTTGGTCCCAAAACTATGACAAATGTTTCATTTTGGTCCCATAACTTTTTTTTGTTGCAATTTTGGTCCCATAACTTCTCAAAAGGTTCCACCGTTAGCCCCTTGGTGAATTCCATCCATATTTAGCCGTTAAGTATGACGTGACATAGTGACTAGGATCATGATGTGGCAAAATAAAATGAAATGGACTGAAATAGGATCTATATGCAACATATTAAAACTTATCTATACCCAACCACAATATATACAAAGAGTGGTACTTCCTCTTCCTCGTCAGCCCAAAGGGACTTCCTCTTCCTCGCTCCGCTTCCCGATTCGCCGTCGCCGCCGCTTTGGTCGTTCGACTCTGACTGAGAATCCCATCGACTTTGTCGGCGCCTTCTGCTTGAAGTCTCTTCTTCCCCACCAAATTGGTCCCTGTCAGTACCACTCTTTGTATATTTTGTGGTTGAGTATAGATAAGTTTTAATATGTTGCATATAGATCCTATTTCAGTCCACTTCATCTTATTTTGCCACATCATGATCCTAGTTACTATGCCACGTCATACTTAACGGCTAAATATGGATGAAATTCACCAAAGGATTAACGGTGGAACCTTTTGAGAAGTTATGGGACCAAAATTGCAACAAAAAAAGTTATGGGACCAAAAGTGCACTTAAGCCAAAAGTTTAATAAACAATGTAATATTATTTTCTTTTCTTTTCCCGTCAATTTTACTCGGTCAAGCTACAAGTCATCCATCCATGGCCATCATCATCATCAATATTCACTCTCTCTCTCTCTCTCTCTCTCAGTCTCACACTCTCACTCCTCGTTCTCTCTCTCTCTCTCTCTCCTCCAAAGCTACCACTACACTGTAACTGCAGATTATAGAGCTCAGCTCACAAGTAGTAGCGATTAGCAAAGAACCCACACATACACTAATAGAGACACAGAGAGAGAGAGAGAAGAAGAAGAAGAAGAAGAAGCAGAAGAAGAAGCTGAAGAAAACTCAAAAAAAAATGACCACAAGAGGAAACCCTCAAGCAAACGGAGACCACAGACCCTCAAGGCCATTACCTTCTTCTTCTTCTTCTTCAGCTCCTTCTTCTTCAGTTCCCACTGCTCATCGCTACTACTACCCAACGCCGTCGTATCGTTCATCTTCCTCCTCTTCCGCTTCCTTCAAAGGCTGTTGTTGTTGCCTCTTCCTCCTCTTCTCCTTCCTCGCTCTTCTCGTCTTAGCCATCGTCCTCGTCATCATTCTCGCCGTCAAACCCAAAAAGCCCCAATTCGATCTCCAACAAGTCGCCGTCCAATACATGGGCATAACCCCCAACCCTCCTTCCTCCTCCACATCCGCCGTCGACGGTGGCTCCACCACCGCCGCCTCACTCTCTCTCTCCATCCGATTGCTATTCACCGCAGTAAACCCTAACAAGGTCGGGATCAAGTACGGCGANCATCGTCCTCGTCATCATCCTCGCCGTCAAACCCAAAAAGCCCCAATTCGGTCTCCAACAAGTCGCCGTCCAATACATGGGCATAACCCCCAACCCTCCTTCCTCCTCCACATCCGCCGTCGACGGCGGCTCCACCACCGCCGCCTCACTCTCTCTCTCCATCCGATTGCTATTCACCGCAGTAAACCCTAACAAGGTCGGGATCAAGTACGGCGAGTCTAGGTTTACCGTCATGTACCGCGGAATTCCATTGGGCAAAGCTTCCGTTCCTGGATTTTATCAACAAGCGCACAGTGCTACGCAGGTTGAAGCCACCATCGCCGTCGATCGGGTCAATTTGCTTCAGGCCGACGCCGCCGATATCGTCCGTGACGCCTCCCTCAATGACCGGGTCGAGTTGCGGGTCCTCGGCGATGTCGGAGCTAAGATCCGGGTCATGAACTTCGATTCTCCTGGCGTTCAGGTTCTTCCTCTCTCTGTATTTCTCTCTTTTCTCTTCCATTGTCAAAAACTGGAAATGTGCTTCACTGTTTTCCTGATCATCTGCTATTGTCTGAATATTGGCATTGTTAGAATTTTTCCTTATCAAGAAAACTTGATGTGTGTCCCATTTTGTGGTTAATTTATTAAAAGAAGTTAGTTAAAGATAAAATTGTCCAAAATATAAAAGTTGGGGACGAAATTGACTGTTGGTGTAAATTTATGGACGAAATTAGTGTTTTTGCCTATATATATATATATGTATGTATGTATGTGTATATCTTTTCTCTTCCATTGTCAAAAACTGGAAATGTGCTTCACTGGTCATTTGCTATTTTCTGAATATTATTGGCATTGCTAGAATTTTTCCTTATTAAAAAAACTTGATGTGTGTCCCATTTTTGTGTTAATTTATTGAAAGAAGTTAGTTAGAGATAAAATTAACCAAAATATAAAAGATTGGGGGCGAAATTGACAACAAAAAAAAATTTGGGGATGAAATTGACAATTGGTGTAAAGTTTAGGGATGAAATTAGTGTTTTTGCCTATATATATATATGTGTATATCTTTTCTCTTCCATTGTCAAAAACTGGAAATGTGCTTCAGTGATCATTTGCTATTTTCTGAATATTGGCATTGTTAGAATGTTTCCTTGTCAAAAAAACTTGATGTGTCACATTTTGCTTGCAAAACAAGCTTGCCTTTCTTGTAGAGTTATAGTTAATGTGGTAAATTTCCAGTTGATTTCGCTGATTTAGTTTATAATTTTGGAAAGAGTGTAAGTTAATATTAGTATAAACGAAAAGAATAATTAATGACACAATTGTATTATCCATCCTTCTCTCATACTCTTGTTTGTACTTTCTGTTTAAATTTGGGAAATGATCATATGTTACTTCTTATTTAGGTAAGAGTAGATCAATAATTTGGTTCCGAAGAGATGACATGTTTTTCAATATAAACCAAAAATACGCAATTATAATCAATTTGGTTCTTTTATTGATATATTAATTTAAATTTAATGGCAAATGTAATTTACTAATGTCGATTGTTGAGTGTCATAAAAATTTAAATCTATATCTAAATTCTCATTAAATTTCAGTTAGTAACTTAAAAAAAATCAAATTTAACTGGAGACTAGATTTTATATTTTTATCTTGAGTTTGGAGACCAAATCATTAATTTATTCCTATTCCCCGGGTCTTATCCTTTTTTTTTTCCTTATTGGTTTCGATCTGATACTCTTTTTCTTCTCCCTTTAAATTATTGTTAGTGTAAATAGAAAGTTGTAGAGAGAGAAAGAGAGGGGTTCGCAAAAACGAATGATAGATTGGTAATAGTGCTTCATTTTTACGCTCTTTTATGCGTTTGTCTGTATAGTTTATAAGTGGGAGACATTCCAGTACTCTCGCTGCAATGTCCTGGTATTTTCTTCACCTTGTTCTTTGGACTTTCTCTTTCTAAGTGTTATAACTACGGTGAAATAATCACAAATTCCAAAGAATTAACTTTTTTTTTTTTAAAAAATAATTATTTGGAAATGGGTTGAGTGGAGAGATTGTCTACAATCTAGATACAGATAGATAATATTACTGTGGAAGAGATGAATATTTGGCTAAATATTGAAGCCTGGCTTGAGGATGAATATTTGGCTTTTATAAGGCTATTAACTTTTGTGAAATGACATGTAAAATCTTGTTTGGTTAAAATATAATAAAAAGGTTATATGAAATTCATGTTTAGTATATTGTTAGATCAAAACTATTGTGGGTATTTAAAGTTACCAAAAGAAAATAATACAAATTCAGTGACACCTAATAATGTTGAGTTGAATATGAATGAAAGATTTTATATATTTTATATGATTCAAAATACCAAAAATTACACAGGTGATGTCAAAACGCAACAAGAAAAAACATCTTTTGAAAAAAAATTTACTTAAATATTGATTTAAGAGTTCATAAAAAAGTATTAGAAGGAAGAGCTGTAGTATTTCCAAATTGAGCTTTATCCATTTGAAGTGTTTCGGAATGTTTACTTTAAATCCAACCAAGAATGTCTAGGAAGGCGATGGGAACCAAAACACATGACATTAATATATTAATATTAGGCTTATTTTTAATGCTCTAGAACAACCTCACTCTATAAAGAGCTAAGAATTTCTGGGATGGGATGTTAGTGCAGAAGTGAAAGAAAATGATAAAACTGCAAGGGCCCACCCACACAAGCAGCTGGATTCAATGACTAGAGTGATAAAAAAATTATTCCATGGAACCAAATCATTTGTCATTGTTATTTTTAATTAGTTCAAACTTTAAAGTTTAAACTATGATTATATATCTTCTGTTTTTTGTTAATTTTCCAGGGGTGGTAGTGCTATTTTAGACTAGCAGTATTTTAACATTTTATCACCTTGATTATGTCATTGGTAAAATTGTGGGTTAAAACAAACCAAATAGTAGTCTTGCAAATGTCAAATAATGCTGCCATTTCTCTTTTCTTTTTAGGCCTAGAAAAGTCTTCACCATGTGACTTCCCTGTTTGTGGGGCACATGGGTTCATCTTCTTGTGTCCTTATCCTACGAAGATTACATATAAACCCTCTCTTTCTATATCTCTCTTCTTTTTTCTTTTGCATCATTTACGGTTCTTTTTGTTAAGTCATCAATGAAACTAATGCTTTCTTAAATTTTTATTTTTGGTAGAAAATGCTTTCTTAATTGCTCTGATCTTCCCATATTTGACTTCCTTTCCATTCTTAATAATAATAATAATAATTAATGTCATTCACACACATTATATATTCTTTTGTATAAAGCACTCTTTTCATAGATCATTTGCTCATAATATTAATTTGATGCTCTGTTAAAGATTTAATCAGAATGGGTCCGGCTGTCCTGTCCTCTGCTGCCTAAAAGTTAGAGTAATCTATTTTCTTTCTAAATTTTTCTTTACGAAAAAGCGAAAGTGTAATAATTCATTGAGAGATTCATAGCTACGCTAGATCCATAACATTCTGGTAGACCAAATCTGTGAAACATAGAGTTAATGATGAAGATGCATACAAGATTTAACTGACGTGTCAAGAGTAAGTTTCCTCAAAAAAATATGCTGAACATAATTATATTCTGTTTTAAATTGGTTTGACTTGATCTTCTCCTCTGATTCTAATTTTATCAATGAAAAGTCCAGTGTATGAGTAATGTTACCTTGACAATGATGAATTCTTCTTACTTTGCAGGTGTCTGTGGACTGTGCTATAGTGATAAGTCCAAGGAAGCAATCTCTGACTGACAAGCAATGTGGTTTTGATGGACTGAGTGTTTGATGAGTGATGGAAATAGTCAATCCCATTCACTGATTCACACTATCATTCCCTTTCTTCTTCCTTTTTTGGCTCCACCCACATTCTCGCTTGGCTCTCATTTCTTTAAATTAATTTGAGGTAGAAATGGGGAAAGTAAAAATCAAAGATTGAAATTTTGGGTTTGGGAGTTCTTTTCTTTCTATTTAAATGAATTCTTATCTAGGGTGTGGATGAGGCATTGGAAGGGTTCACAAGAATTTGTTGAACTACAAATGTAACAGGGAAATTTTTGAGGTAAAGATTAGGAATTTTCAAAACTTTCTGATGGAATATTGCAGCATTCTTTTCCACAATTGATCACTCAGCCTAATCTTCAGGTAACCTGAAAAATGTGAAGTTAAATTCAATGCATATACAGTTATGACTCATGGTATCTGATAGACCTCTGTTAATTTACAAAGAAATTGTTATATGCACTTCTTGTACTTGACACTTGATATGGGTTTAAAGTTTATAAGTTAGTGAATCTTATTGAAAATAATCATTTCAATGATCTTTTATTTTGGATTTAAGATGTGACATGGATCTTTCACTTCCTTTTTGTTTTGTTGGCAAAGTCCTCTGGAACAAAGAAAAGAGTTTTCATGTGATGTGATCATGAAGCATTCTACTAGCATTATGTAACTTATTTAATCAATTTGGTTAGCATTTAAGTAATAATAATAATAAATTAATAATAATGATATTATTTTTCTTTCAAAAAAGTGTATGCTTGTGTTGACATGCAGTTTCTGAAATTTGTAAATCATCGGATATAAATGAATAAAATTCCTCACATTAAGCAATTATGCGGCTGTAAAGAATATTTTCAATCTTTTTTTATAGTATTTATCAGGTTGTATAACAGGCATTCAAGTATGACAGTGTAAGTTGAGTCACTTTTAATTCTTGAATGGTCCAAATTGTTAATTTGGGGCGTAAGCTACAAAGAAATTTTGGTGAAATTCTGAGTGTGAATATGTGATTTTGATCATTTTGAAAGAAAAATACAAAATTGGTTGAGAGGAAAATAATTTCACTTCCTCAACGTGGAAGAGGAAGTAGAGTGTGATAGAGACACACAATGTAGCAAATCATTCTTGTTTTCCTGTCAAAATCATTCCACAACAAAGAAAAAAATATTAATACCAGCTTATTGCCTTCACTAACTTTTTTTGTTGTCAACATTTACTTCATATTCAATGAAAAAAAATCATTCTTTTGAATATTTTGCAAAGCATATAATCCTAACAACTAAAACTTACCACTTCTTTTGAAAACATGTAAGGAAGCAAGAACATAACATTAACATAGAATTATAAATATATCATATGAGACAAAAAGTTTACAACTCGATCACTCCAAAAATAACTGTATATTTATAATTCTAAGTTAAGATAATGCTAATAAGAGAGGCAATACACCTCTCACCCTTTCTTTGAAAAGATTGTCATCAAAGATTTCAAATAACAAATATATCTTCACACAATTATTTTTTGATAGAGTAAAAATAGTTCAATCAAGAAGAGATGAAAGAGAAAAGCACGATGAGAGAAGCTTTAGAAGAAATCATGGTGGTAAATGTTTTGTTAATAACCTTCACTCTCACTTAAAAATCAATGTCAATGGGAAGCAAATGACAAACATTTTACACTTACTTACCCTAGGTTGGTTATTTGCAAAAAGACCTTCTTCATCGTCTCAGAGTATGCTTCTTATTGGACTGCCAATTATATAACATGTTATTACAATTTATCTATAGGTCAACATACAAAGATAGTAATTAGGATCAAATGAAACAAGTCAAACAACTATCTATCTCACTAAAGGTCAATGGAAGAACTATAATATAACTGATAAATTAAATTATGAACCACAAGAAGGAAGTAACATCTTTGGAGCTTAAAGCAAACTCCATAAAACACTTCAAAAAGAAGAAAGTAAGGGGAGGTTAATATGGAAGTTAAGTAATAAGTAACTTCCCACCACTGCACGTATATCTTTATAAAAAAATATTTATATATCATTTAAAATGTATAAAATATATTAGTATAAAATATACGCATATTATTTTCACCTATCGTAACTTTTATGTCAAACGCTCATTTTGGCCCTTAAATAATGTTGTCAATTTTATCTTGGTCTTAAAATAATTTTTTATTTTGCTTTGATCCTCAAATTTTTATAGTTATTTAGTTGATAGTTTAAAATGTGATTTTATCTAATTTTTGTGGTTATTTATAATCTAGATAGGCAGGATCATTGAGACAAAATATTTCTCTTTAAAGTTAAATTGTTAACTCAATAATTTTTTAGAGACTAAATTGTATATTTAATTTTTTTAAGTACTAAATTATTAATTTCTCAATATATTTTTTTTAGAAAACCTACTTTTTGGTCCCTTAATTGTTACTGAGTCAACGATTTGGTCCCTAAATTGTGAGAAACTACAACCCAGTCCCTCAATTGTACACCTCCGTCTATGTTTTGGTCTCTCAACTGTTAACCGTCAGTTAACTTGATGATATGGCCGTTAAGTGATAACGTGTCACTGTTAAGTGATGAGTTGACTCTCAAACCATTTATCCTACTCATATTTCATTTTACACATCAGCTAATATAATTAAACTAAAAAAATGAAAAATGGATGAACTTGAACAATAGGGGTTTCAGCTAATATAATGGGTATTGTTGTTGTTGTAGTTGAATTAGGCCGATGGATGGAGGAAGGAGGAAACCGCCTTCGGCAATGGTGGTGGGGTGGTCAGAGAAGGAGGAATTCCGAAAATTCCAATTGTTCAAGTTCATCCATTTTCCATTTTTTTTAGTTTAATTATATTAGCTGATGTGTAAAATGAAATATAATTAGGATAGATGATTTGAGAGTCAACTCAGCACTTAACGGTGATACGTCATCACTTAACGGCCATATCATCAAGTTAACTAATGGTTAATAGTTGAGGGACCAAAACATAGACAGAGGTGTAAAATTGAGGGACCGAGTTGTAGTTTCCCACAATTTATGGACCAAAAAATAGATTTTCTCTTCTTCTTCTTCTTCTTCTTCTTTTTTTGGGTAGGCAAAGGGGCTAAAAGCCCAAAAACAAGAAGAAAAAACGAAAAAAAAATAACGACGCCAGAAAAGACACCAGGCAAACATGCCCTAACCATCACCAAGCAAATCGCCGACGAGCAGGAGTGACAATCCAGACGGCGGCGACGACAGCCACACCACCCAACGAGCAACCGCAATTAGCAAGGTAATCCGCACAACGATAGTTTACTAAAAGTGACTTTTCCATCATTCAGGGACTAAAGTGTCACCCAGTGTATCTTTCAGGGACTGACTTGTATGTTTTCTCTTTATTTTTTTAGTACTAAATTATTTCTCACGATAGTTAACTCCTTAAAAATTCAGTCCCTGGGCACTGTGGTTAGTGAAGTTTCTTTCTTTCCTCTCTATGGCGCTAGACAAAGAAAAGCTTCAGGAAGAATCTGTAATCCGCCGCTTCTATCAGATTATTCTTAGTTGGGACTATTTCCGTCTCCTTAAAGAATCCAAGGTAATCTAATTCTTCTTTCTCCTGCAATAATCTGAATTTCTGACTCTTATTCATGGAAAGTTTTTACCTTTGGGGTTTTTAGAAGCGAAAGAATAATGGGGTAGACACTGAAGACTCTGATTCATCTGGACTTCCCCAAGTGAAGTCTCAGTACAAAGACGTTGATGATTATATCTCTACCTATGAGCCTCTCATTTTTGAAGAAGCAAAATCTCAGATTATCAAGGAAAAAGAAGACGAAGATGGTATGTCTTCGTTTTGCTTTGCTTCTCTATCTCTTCTCTGTCTGAGATTTTGAGTGTTGAATGTTGACATATTTAGTTTTGAGTGATATAATTTTTGTTAAGAACACTGTTTAGAATTGTGATTCTATTTTCTGTATTTCATGTTTTCGATGCATACTGAGAGGGCAAGTAAGATTTTTGTATGATTCTTAAAACTTATTTCTTTTTCTCTGTGCATTGTCATCAAAGTCAAAGCTTCATAAAATGCTAGAAATTTGAACATGAGTATTGGTTTCCATTTTAAAATTTGATTTTGAACATTAGTACTGGTGCTAAAGAACTCTGTTCAAAATGCAGTAACTGAATGGAAGTTAGGTGTAGTGAAGAGTTGCACTGAGGCAGATGGGTTTCATTTTATAGAATTTCCTTGTGAAATCAAGGAGGGTGAGTCAATATCGCAGAATGATCTTCTACTACTCTCAAAAGAAAAGGTACTCATGATCAGAAAATATGTAGTTTTTTGCATTTTTTCGGTCCAAATATGATGTTTTCTTCTACATTTTTCATTATGAGTGTTATTTTTGTTGTAGTTATCCATTGTTATTTTACCCCTTTCTCCTTTGAGTAATTGTTTTGTTCTCCTGTCAAACTGATTTTTTTTTTGTTCTTGCTTGTTAATTTTTCTTTCTGTGAACTTCTAAATAATGGTGTATTTCTTACATCTTTTGAGAATATTTTGCAAGTGGAAGTACTTTTTATAGTTTTAGCAAATTGTGAATCAGGAGGGATCTAAGTAATATGAAAATTGTGACATAACAAAGTGTGAAGGTTTTGTATGTAATTTCAAGTGTTACATTGTGTTCAATACAAATGTTAAACATGTGTTGGACGTAGATTCAAATAAGCTCCTATCTGAAAGTGTCGATGCTCCATAGGAAAGGATTATTAAAATCAATATTTGTCAATATATTGTCGATTATTTTTTGGGTGGGAGGGATACATCAATGTTCGTTAAATTCAGCAAACTAGAATGCTCTACTTGCTTTGAATTCAGGGAAACCAAAAAGCATTCATGTCATTGCCTTTTCCTGTACCTGCTCTTTCTCTAATTAAAATGGACCTAAACATCAAAATTCAAATGGGTTAGTTTACTTGATCTATTCGTGTCATGTGCAGTTTCTAAACGGTAAAAAGTTTCCGACCGTATATGCATTTGCTTTGGTGGAGCACATACGGAAATTTTCAGAGGCCAGACTGCTACGAGTTAGACTCTATCTAGCTGGAAAGTTCTCGAATTTTGATACAAATAATGTAGAATCTTGCCCAAGACTGTTGAATATGCGTTCTTATATATATGAGCAGGAAAAGCAGCTGTATTTTCTCAAGGTAATTTGTTTAAATATATATTCTATTCTTCCTTGGATGGTTGAAAATATTAGTGTTGACTTTTGAATCTGAATTGAAATTTTACTCTGGTTGATTTTTATGGAAAATAATAGTGAGGTAATTAAGATATAGAATAATGGCAGTGCTTTACTAGATCGCTTTATGTGTATATACATGTATATAAGATATGATGTGTCATTGCATCTATTTCTGCTTCATGGGCTCAATTTTTCCTTTTATGATTTCTGCTCAAGAGATTCTTTTTCCTTGTTGTGATTTTTCTCTTTTCTTTTTATTAAATTACTTCTTTTATAGATAATGCAAAAAATATCTACCTTACAGATTCTCCTAATGCAACTTCAGTTTAATTCCAAGTTCACATGAATATTATAATTTTTTTGCTTTGAATGTATAAAGCACTCTATCTTATGAGTGATTATTTTATAGACAATTTGCAATTATAAATATTACTACCCATTCTATATTGCTCCATGTTTACTAATATCATTAGCGTGTGATGCAGAAATCTTCTTAGGCCCTTTTACCCACCTTGACCTTTCAAGAGATTTCTGAATCCATTGTAATTTTTTTGGACCAAGCCTTTGGTGAAAACTTTCTGTTTCCTAAATAATCAAGGTAGTATATTATGTTAAAAAATCATAGCCTATTTACTATAGGGGTCAAACTTGTGTGCTTTTGTCTATGTAGGTTTACCTCCCTTAAAGTTTCAAGTAAATTGCGTTATTCATTTAAAAAGATAATAGGGATGTTTAATTTTTGTTTTCTCAAAATAAAGGTTGTTAAATGTCTAAAATAATTTTGGCCTTTGGATAAATGTGCAATATCATGCAGATATGCAGTTTATCAACTATTGCCCGCGAGTATTTGGCAGTGCGATCTATAACCTCTCTTGTATACAAAGATTTGATATTGACAGCCGGTAAGCAGAATTCTGCTGCAGAAGGTCAGGGTTGGAAGATCCCGATACCTTTGAAGGAATATGTTGAAAGTACTTTCAATCAATATCAACGCGAGGCCATAACAGTAAGTTTTTATTTAAAAGATGAGGGAGCTATATATATATGTGTGTGTTAATAATTATATATCCAGGCAATATTGAGATATAAACATGCATATATGTTTGCTACATGTCTCTCTCTCTCTCTCTCTATATATATATGTATATTTATGTGCCTTTATATATAATTAGTATTCATATATTTGTTTATTTCTCAATAAAATTTTATGTTCCGTTGCAGGCTGGTCTTTCTCCAAAAGCCTTTGTCTTGATACAGGTTTGTCTATATTTGTGCCTTTCCTTTTGAAGTAAAAATTTTTTTAGTGCTTTTGCATGATTGCAATTGTTACATTGTATTTTGATGCTTGTCAAAGTTAGGATAAAATTAGGGTAACGGACTGCCAAAATTTAGACCTTGTGTTCTCAAAAAATAACAACAACAACAACAACCAAAGCCTTTTCCCACTAGGTGGGGTCAGCTATATGGATCAATTGATGGCCACGTGTTCTATCCTTCCTGTTCTCAGAAAATAATAATTGGAAAAAAAAATTCATGTTTTGTTAATTTGTCTAACAAACTCTAAAGCATGGGGAAGAAACCATGTCATGAATCCTTTTTGACCATTAGCTCCATGGAAAGTCCTTGAAACAATCAGTTTTGGTTGTTTCCTTATATGTGAATGTGTCAAGGAAGTCAAGCACTACATGAGCTTGCGAACAAAGTTAGATTAGCATTTGGGCTTATCACTTCTTTCTCCTTAATAAAAGATGAGAACAGGAAGAAAGCTCCAACATAAAATAGTTTGCAACTCTAGATTCATTTTTTCGGGCATGTTTTTTTCCTGTTTTATTAGTTATTCTTCTCTTTCCCTCTCTGAGCAGTGAGCATATTCTCCAAAAAAATTTCTTTATATTATTAAAGATTAAGAAACTAGATAATTCATTTGAAGTTATATGATCCTCTGGTAAAACAAAGACAGTTTTAAACTTTTAATATTTTTAAAGGGATGTTTGAGTCAAGGAAATTAATTTTTTGCTGTAACTGTAAACTTTGTTTGCCAGCATCTAGTTTTGTCCTCCCTCTTCACATCCATAGTAGTATCTTTTTCTCATCTATGGGAGACCTAATTCTGCCTACGTTTTTTCTGCTTCTTGTCATACCAATCTGGGGCAATACATATTTGGTCAGGGCTTCAGGCCTTTTAATTATTATTTTTAGATCTACTCTATGAGCTGATGATATTTTTTATTTCTTTTCACTTATGCCGCTGAGTTTTGTGTAGATATGAATTTGTTTCTGTAACTTATTTCTGATGTGCATTATCTCCTTGTTATCTTTGCGAGGCATCTGTCTGGATTGTTAGAGTTGTAATTTCAGTTTTTTTGTAGTTGGCCTGTCCACAAACTCATAATTGATTCTAACCAAAATTCTTTTAGGGACCCCCAGGAACTGGAAAAACTCAGACCATACTTGGGCTTCTAAGCACAATTTTGCATGCAACTCCAGCAAGAATGCATTCTAAGTATGACTCTTTCTAGAACTTTGTAGTGATCTGTGTTACCTAATTCTGTGTTGCTGGTTTCTAGTGTTATCTCTATTATAATATTGCAAGAGTGTGCTTGGTAGAGGTGAATGCACTGAAGATGATTAAAAATGTATTTTTTGCTTCTACCAAGTGTGCTCTAAGGATCTAAGCAAATTCTCCTTATATATATATATATATATTTACTAATGTATTAATTTCTTTCGCATCTTAGGAGTGGGACTCTTGAACTAAAGCGTGGGCCACAACTGCCAATTGAGGAAAAGTATGTGGAATATTTGGGCTTTGCTTGCTTGAAACCTTCAGTTCATGGATGTTGCTTTTCTTTTGTGGCTCTTCCATGATAGTTACCATTGTTATTTCTGTAAATTTTTTCCTTCAATTTCCGTCTCCTGGTCTCATTTTAGTTCTGTAGTAGGGCTTATCTTCGAGTAATTCATATTTAAAATTATTTTAAATCTGATTTAAAGTGCAATAAGGGAATCTGATCTCTAAAGTTTCTAAAATATAGCAGTGACTGAGTGAAGTAGGGTAAAAAGTTTTAAAATAAGAACTAAGATTATTTTTGTAACCGTAGCTCAGCAGCTAATTTTCCTGATTAACATCACTCATCAGCTCTAGTAAATCAGTACAACTGAATATATAAGTATAAGAACTCTGCTATGGGCTAAACTGAATGTAACAGAAAGAGTATTATGTGAGTTTTGTCAATAAATTGTAATTTTATATGCTAGCTCGCTAAAAGATTTGTTATGAAAAATTTTTGTATTGTCTTTTCCTTGTGCAGATACAAGCATTGGGGACAGGCATCTCCATGGTTGGCTGGAATTAATCCCAGGGATGGTTTGATGCCAAAAGATGGTGATGATGGTTTTTACCCAACCACTGGAAATGAATTAGTAAGTGTGACTCATTTGTTGAGCCTATTGATTTCATAGAATTATCTCTTATAAAGTTTTGTGTTTTTAGAAACCAGAAGCAGTAACCTCAAGTCGCAAGTACCGTGTACGAGTGCTAGTGTGCGCCCCATCAAATTCTGCCCTGGATGAGATTGTGTTGCGTGTTCTAAATGGAGGTATTAACTTCCTCATGCCATTTGTCTTGTCTTGTATGAGGAAACGAAGGGCGCTTGTGGCTTCTTGTATTACTTGCAAATTTTACCTTTTTCCAATCTATTTTTTTAATGAAAATGGTTGTGCATTTGCATTAGAATTATTTGCAACATGTCAATTGTAAAATATGCCGCTTAAATAGAAAGGTGCTGATGAGTGATGGCAAATTTTATTGTCAACTAAAAGTAATAACGCATTAAGTGAATCCCTTTCAATAAAAGATGGTGCATTGTGTTCTTTATGATTCTGTAGTTTTTCTTAGTTATTGATTTTTTTACTGGGGAGATTTTATCTGGGCCATACTTCCGAGGAAGAATTGATACTATCCAGGCTGCATGTAACTCTTACTGTTTATTTTTTCGAAGAAAGTCTGTTCCTACAGGAATGCTGATGTCCAGTACAATTTTTGTTAATTAATTTTGATATTGTTCTAAACTTTTGAAAAAGGCTTTGATTGTTGTTGTTTTAATTTTGATATTGTTCATATCATGTTCAGGTGTGCATGATGAAACTGACCGCTCCTATTGCCCTAAAATTGTGAGGATTGGTCTTAGAGCACATCATTCTATCAAGTCGGTTGCTCTAGATGAACTAGTATGTATAATAATATAACACTATCTCTTTAATTTATAACATTAGATACAACTTAACTGTAATTTTTATTACAGTGCATTTATATAGTTATGCTCCTCTTTATTACGTAGTTCAAACTTTGATGGTGTAAATTCTACCTGCAGGTGAAACAAAAACGGACTAGTGCTAACAAATCAACCTCTGATAGACAGAGTAGTGGTCCTACAGGATCTGATGACGACAGTATCCGAGCTGCAATTTTGGATGAAGCCACAATAGTATATAATTTAGCTTTATGTTGAATTTTAGAAAAAAAGGAAGCAATGTGGTTTTCTCAGTGTTCTCTTTGTGCATGACAGGTCTTCTCCACCCTTAGCTTTAGTGGTTCTCATGTTTTCAGTAAACTAAATCGTGGCTTTGATGTTGTGATCATAGACGAAGCGGCCCAAGCTGTAAGTTGTAACTCTTGTTTGTTCTAGTTGCTATATCATTCTACTGATATTTTCAAATAATATAATTTCCTTGGCAAAGTTCGTCTGAAGTTCTTGCACTCCCTACAAATAATACAGTGGCGAAAGGGTATTATAATGGAGTACTCATGTTAGGAAGCATTGTTTTTCTGATAGGTTTAGACCTTTAAATTAAGAGAAGGAAGAAATATATTATGGTACTCTGGCTGTGTATCACCGTTCTTTATATCCTGATGCACAAATATGTAAGTTACATATTAAAATGATAGACATACTTTTTTTCTGCCCATTTGTAATTATAGATATTGTCAAAGATATTTTGCATATTATATTGTATGCTTTTCTTCTAAATAAACACTGTACCAATTTTATCACTCATGCCATTTTTTCAAAAAAAAAAAAAACCTTTAGCATATTAGGGCCAATTTGATAAGTTTCCTTTGGCAATCCCAGGTTGGATATTTAACATGAAGTGATATGTTGACTTGCATTGTTCTGTGCTGATTTAATAATTGAATGTGTATATGTATATCAAATTGTGATTTCCTGTGTGCAACCAAAGGTGATTATATTATATTTATGTTTCTTATTTGATCTATACGCTAAAACAGGTAGAACCTGCAACTCTTGTTCCCTTGGCCAATCAATGCAAAAAGATCTTTCTGGTATGTTTTCTTACTACTGTATTATAGAACCCCACTTTAATTATTAATATTTGAAATTTGAAATAGTAGGTAAAATGATTCATAATTCATACCTGAGTCTAATATAAATTATACAAGACCAGGCAAAAAGAGGAAGATTTTTTTTCCTCCCTCATGTATTTTTTCTTCTATTCTATGTAATATAATTTCTTCTTTTATCAAATATTAATAATAATAAAATACAAAAATCGAGATCTTTGAAGTTTGGATGTGTTGAAGTTCTTAGTCCTATTTTTATCCCTTTCAGGTAGGTGATCCAGCTCAACTTCCGGCAACTGTGATATCAGATGCAGCAAAGAATCATGGGTACATAGTTTTATTTTCAATGATTGAATCCATTTCAGTTTTTCGGATTAAGACCTCCACCACATGAAATTTGGGCTTTTTTTGTTTCTTGAATTTAAGATATGGCACAAGCTTGTTTGAAAGATTGAAGATGGGTGGCTATCCTGTGAAAATGTTGAAGACCCAATACCGAATGCATCCGGAGGTTTGTGCATTAGTGGAACTTTCAGAAGGTTTTGCTGTTACTGTTTAAATGAATATGAGAACTTGATAAAATTGCATCTGGAAACTAAAAGTTTTATGAATTATGAGTCTCTTAGGCAGATATTAAGGCTCTCTAACAGCAATTTCTTAATAAGTTTTTATTTCCTTTCTTGGAAGCTCCTTGATTTCTACCGCCTCCAATAGTTGGTCAAATGAAATTTGAATAGTGCACGAGAACTATTAAGGCTGTAGCAAAAAAACAAAACAAAACAAAACAGTACCTTTTGATTTGGCTTTTCCCTCTTGCTTTTATGGGTGGATAACTTACCTTCTCCTTTTATCTACCCCCAAAAACAAAGAAAAGAAAAAAAATATTGTACAACTAGGAAATAGTTTGGATCTTGAGTATCTATGATTTCCTCCTTGGGTTTGTCTACAATTATCTGCATCCCTATTTTTATATTTTCTCCCTTAGATTCTTTTGTATTGCCTAACTAGGTATTATCATGTGACATCCAAACAGATTAGAAGCTTTCCTTCTAAAGAGTTCTATGAAGATTCACTGGAAGATGGGGAGGATGTGAAATTCCGGACAGAACGCGAATGGCATGATTACCGTTGCTTTGGTCCCTTCTGCTTCTTTGACATACACGAGGGTAAAGAGACTCGGCCATCTGGAAGTGGTTCATGGGTAAATGTTGAGGAAGTTGACTTTGTCCTCCTCCTCTATCAAAAGCTGGTAACCTTATATCCAGTGTTGAAGTCCGGTAACCAACTTGCGATAATATCACCCTATAGTCAACAAGTGAAGCTCTTTCAGAAACGTTTTGAAGAGACTTTTGGAATGCCGGCGGAGCAAATAGTGGACATATGTACTGTTGATGGTTGCCAGGTAAACCTGCAACCTTTTTCATATGATATCTTTCCGTTCCATAGTTGTATACAGACTTCATCAAATTCTCAACATGACAAGTATTTGAATGAGCAAATATTTATATGGAAGGGGACAGCACTTTGAGATTCAGTATGTGATCAAGCATTTCTCATTTCTCTCTTTTAGGGGCGTGAAAAGGACATCGCAATATTTTCATGTGTCAGAGCAAGCAAAGATAGAGGTATAGGGTTTGTTGAGGACATTCGGCGAATGAATGTCGGGATCACTAGGGCGAAGTCTGCTGTGTTGGTACTGTATCATTCAAAGTTAACACAAGGCTCTCAAATTCTGCAATTTCACTTTGTACTTGCACCATAATGCATTCTAAGTTTTGGTTCTTTTCATAGGTGGTAGGATCTGCCTCAACATTGAAGAGAAGTGAGCAATGGAATAAGCTTGTGGAAAGTGCTGAGAAGAGGGACTCTTTATTTAAGGTAAGTGCTCTGAAAGGTCATTTGGACATTTTCGATATAGACAATACAATCAAAATATCATCTTGCTCTCCATCGTTTGTACTGCATTGTATGTTAGTGGTTTATCATGTGATTCCTATAACTATGCTTCTTTGCTTCTTTTATTCTGAAAATTTACACAATATTTCACTGTCATATTCTTACTGAATCCTTGAACTAGAGGACCTACTTAATAGTTTGCTGCTGTAGGTTTCCAAACCCTATTCGTCGTTCTTCAGTGACGAAAGTCTGACACTCATGAAAGCAAAGACACCGGAAGCGCCTCAGTTGATGGCAGCTGCGGATGAGGCTGTTAATAATGTACCACTTGACAATGCCGCGGCAGATGTGGATCAAGCTCCAGCTGAGGATAATGACTATGGAGATGGGGATGGGGACATGGAATATGCAGGTTATGATGAAGATTAGATTAGATTAGCTATTACTTGTAGATTTGTTTAGTTGAGCATATAGGTGTTGTTAATATCTCCTCTCAATTCAAACTCTAACACCACGTTATTCAAGGAAGGGAATAGGAAAATTGTAATTTGCACTCTATTTTGGCTGATAAAAAGGGAGAATGGAATGCCTCTTTTTTGCAGGAGACTTTTTAATTGATTTACCATCCATTTTGGCCATCACTCCATTTCTATTGGCAGTTTGTACCAACATAATGGTGTAGAACTAGACGAATAACAAGAGAACAAAAGGAAAAAAAAAAAAAAAAAAAGATCTCTTATTTTTATGTAATAAATGTCAAATAGTAGAATGACTGGATTATCTAATTTATGTGCGTATACAGACTGCTGTGGGATTTTAATAAAAAAAAAAAATGAATGATTATTTTAGGACTCAGGATTCAGAAATTTTAAATATTGAAAAAAAAACTCATGAGTGCTAAAGAAGCATCTGCCAATGCTATTACATTATTTTTAGGTGTTGACGAATTTGAAAGTTTAAAGCTGCGTATCTGCTCATCCTAGAATTAAGCTCTAGTGTCATTCACAAATCAAAAACAATTAATGTGTATGTGTTCTGTTAATATTCACTATGTTAGACAAGCATATACAAGTCAATATGAAACTTTCAAGTCTGGTTTAATCTAATCTAGTATTCTGGGTTTGGAAATCCATTTTTACATGTATGCCTGTTTGGCCCCCCAGATTTCTGGGTAAAGAAGCAAGAAAGTAAAACACTAATCTCATACTTTTGCCACCAAGCTTTCTCTTCTCCAAGAATTAAAAAAAAATGTAAAAGAATTAAAACTACAAATGTATGATCCTAAGTTCCTAACTATCATCACAGTACCCGTTGAGTGTTGTCTATATAGCCTCCATATCTGCAAAGCCCTACATCTGGATTTACAGTTGTTGATGACATCCAACGATTCACATTTCTTCTCTCTTATCCAATATCTTTTCTTGCCCATCCATCAACAGTGGAGATTTCTCCGGCAGCTCGTCGGACAAACGGTGCGTTTCAATCCTTCGCTTGGAATCATCTGCGATTGTTTCGATTAGTGGATCATCATGTTTTTCCGGCAGCCACATATCCCGGTCCAGAGCCACCGGGACCGCCGCGTCGGAATTTTCTAACGGTGGTGCAGATTTAGTGAAATGACGAGAGACTGACGGAGTCGAGCTAGCGAGAGAAACACCGTGAACTGCCGGGAAACGGCTAAATGGCGAAGTACTTTCAATTGCCGGAGCGGAAGCATATCGATTAACCGGCGAAATATTATTCACCGGAGACACAGCCGGAGAATTCTCCGATTGACCGGAGCCGGTTCTTGTAGGGAAAGACGTCAAAGAACTGCTATCGGATGAACTCACCGGTGAACCAGAGACAACTCCGGTGGCCGGATCGGACCGGAGAGTGATAATTCCGGCAAGGCCATGAACAACGACGTGGCTACCGCGAAAAAGATCGGGGAAAACAATGTCGACGCCGTTGACAGCGACGGAGCCAGAGTTAGGTCTTCGAGTAACATTGAGATAACGGTGAGAGAGAAGCGTCGGAAGCGAAGAGCCGTCGGAGAGTCGGAGTAGATCGTCGACGGCGAGCCGGCGGCGAACGACGTGGAATCGGAGGGAATCGGTGTACGACGACGCCGTTTCGGTCATATCTAGGGCAAAAAGAGAAGAATCAGTGGGAGCGAATAAGGTGTAGGAACGGTAAACGGTATCGTTTCGAGCGAAGAGAAGGTCCAATTGAAGATCGGAAGTGACGATTGCGTTGCAGAAGAGATCGTAGCCGCGAAATCTTAGGGTTTCAAGCATGGAATTGAATTCTCCGGCGGGAATGGAGTTAACGGCGCCGGTAAGAAACACGGCGGCGATGAAGACGGCGATGACGGAGGGTGGACGGAAAATGGACGCCATTGACGACGGCGGCGAGATTCAGAGCTTTTTTCTTCTTCAAGACTGAGAAATTATGAAGTGGCTTTTCTTTCTTGAATTAGTTTTCGTTTTGGCGGGTTTTCTTTTTCTTCATTGTGTTATGACGGAAAAGGTCACGCTTTTTATACTTTTTTTCGATATTGCCATTCATCTAATGGGCCAGGCCCAGACTAATTCCAAAAGTGAAGGCCTTGTTTAGTATGCCTTCTTTTCTTATAGCGTACTCTGTAGACAAAAAGTGTCTAGACCAAAAAAAACATATATAAAAAGCATAAAATTTACTATGCATTGTGTGTGGTTCAACTTATTTGAACTTTAAAGTAAACCATGAAAAATTTTCCCCTTTCTCCTTGCGATGGAGCTCCGCTAGGGTTTCCTCTTGCCTTTGTGGAATTTTATTAGGTTTAAAGATATGGTGGTGGCCCGAAAGCTTTTGTTAATTGATTTTTGGTTTACTAGTTTGAAGCTTTTGAAGATGTGGATTGAGGCTAGGTATGAAAGATTGCATAAGTTCTGTTATAACTGTGTTAGATTAAGGCATGATCAAAACATGTGTAAAATGGAAAAAAAGTGTTCATGGAAGGATAACTTTGATATACTGTTTAGTGCTGGAAATTTTTTTCTTCAAAGAGAATCTGCTGTGAAGTTTGTTTTGATGGAGTCTTCTCTTGAGTATGAGAACATTGTTGTTGCTAGTTATGAGAAGATTTTTCCTAAAAATTCAAGAATGACTAGTATCAGTAGGAAAGTTGAGGAACAAGTGTCTTCTGTGAAGAAGAAAGCTGCTGTGGTGCAGAAGAAATACAGTGATGGTATGAAATTGTGCATTAGTAAGGAAGAATTTCGTTTTGGACCTAATAAGGTTTATAAACTGGGAAATGGTCCAAGCAAGCAAGAGTACGGGGCTAGGGTGGAAAGCTTCAAGATTTTTTGGAAGTTGGAGATCTTTAAGGCTCAAGCAATTGGTAGTGAGAGTTATGGATGCTGGTGGCCACTCTTTAAAAGCTGCCAAGGAGCCATGATAAGTGTTTGGAGGTACTGTTGGGATTTGAGGGAAATCCTAGCAGTTATGAGTCTTTGGATGACTTGTACAAAACAAAGGCCCTCATTTGAAATGAATGATTACTTTGGCTGCCATTTGATTAGCCGAGAATGGTGTTGGTATTTGCTCATCAAGTCACCCAGGAGCCATGTTTGGTGTTTTGTGGTGCTGTTGGGATATGAGGGTATTTCTAACAGTTGAAGATCCATAGAGGATTTATAAAAAACAAAGGCCCTCACTTCTAAGGATGGTTACTTTGGCTGCCTATTGGTTAGTCAAGAATGGTGTCAAGAAGATGAGTCCATGGGATTGGGTGTTTTCACCCCATCTTCTTTTGTTACTTCTTTGAGAAGAGTTTGTAGGATGTTGGATGTAGAAGTTGGTTTTACTAAATCGCAGTTGATGTTATTTCTTTCTTTCTTAAGCTTGTTGTTTTGTTTGGACTTAGTGTGTATTTTGGTTTCATGTTGCATTGGTGTTTGTATAATTGGCTTTTGATGGAATGAAATGTTTCTGTTAAAAAAAAAAAACTTTTTTGAACTTTGATTTAGTTTTATATATATATATATATATATATAAAAAAGCGAAAAAAAAAACCTTTTATTTAGCTTAATCAAAGACAATGCACTTACTTAAATATTGGATAGAATAACTTTGTTGCCGTTATCATCTGACTCAATTCAAATGAAATTATTTTTTCTCTATACAATTAAAATAAATAAGTGAAAGCCTAGAGTCGACATTGTTAAGAGGATTCAACCATTTCGTTTCTGTAGCCTGAATGAATTAGTCTTCTCTTAAATCATTAAATAGATAGGCGAGAAAAACCCAGGACAATACCAAGAAAAAAGAAGATAACTGAGAGGATATATATGATACATTAAAAAAATATCAATTTTGTTAATTAGGAATGTATTTGGTTATAATATATCTATATGATAGGGTTATATAGGCATAAACAATGTATTAGAAAAATAAATTATTTTACTTTCAGGCTAAAAGAAATTATTGCACAAAGTATTGAAGTACATCATGGAGAAATGAGGATAAAAATTAAGATGATCTCACACTAATTTTTTTTAATAAAGGTAAAAGTTCTGTTGGTGCCCCTAACGTTTGGGGTCAGTTTCAGTTATGCCCTTAACGTTTGTTTTGTGTCAGTTATACCCCAAATGTTTCACATTGTTGTCAATTATACCCTAACCTCAATTTTTTTGGGTCAAAGTCCTATTTTGGTCCCTCAAGTTTGCTCAAAGTTCCGTTTTGGTCCCTCAAGTCTCCGACGAACTTCTTGGCGAGATACACGGTGACCCCGATGACTACGAAAACTCTTAATTCAAGGTTTTTTGACCTCCTGAGTTCAATGGAGGCCTGAATTTTGCGAACAAATACCCGGAAATATAATTTTTGGCGATTGTGTACATTTTTTTGCGACTATGTAATTTTTTAGCGGCTTGCCAATCATTATTTTTCAAACTGGGGGCCTTCATTGAACTCAGGAGGTCAAAAAACTCTGGATTAAAAGTTTTCCTAGTCGTCAAAGTCGCCATATATCTCGCCGAAAAGTTCACTGGAGATTTGAGGGACCAAAACGAAACTTTGAGCAAATTTGAGGCACCAAAATAGGACATTGGCCCAAAAAATTGAGGTTGGGTATAATTGATAATAATGTGAAACGTTGAAGGCATAACTGACACAAAACAAACGTTGGGAGCATAACTGAAACTGACCCCAAACATTAGGGACATTAAAAGGTCTTTTGCCTTTAATAAAATAAGAAATGACAATCAATTACTGATTTGAATTTTTAATAATTTAAAATAATATTGTTTTGTCAAAATATTTTTTTTTAAAAAAATAATATAAACTTTGACTCGAAATCAACAAATATTTAATATAAATAATTTCTTAGTCATTTAGGACCTTCTAACTATAAAGTACTTGAATGTGGCATTCATCCCTTGTGAGCATGACATGAATAATTTATTGCATCTCCTTTACTCCTACCCAGTGTTGTCTGAATCGGACCAGATCGGACGGTTCTTCCGGTTCAACCGCCAACGAATACAAGAGCGAGTGGGTTCAACCAAAATAACCAAACTGGCATTTGGATCAGATTGGACCGGAAATAACCAGCTGAAAACCGGCGAACCGGGTCCAACCGCCAAAAAAACCGGTGGTTCAACCAATTTTTTTTTTTAATTTTTTTTAAAATAAAAAAAATTGATTAAAAATTATAAGAAGGCAAGATGGAGGCCCTCATTCATCTTTTATCCTTCTTTTTCATTTGTTCTTTTAATATTTAGAATAAAATAAATTATTAATTATATTAAAAATAATTATTTGTATCATTATAGAGGATTTATATTTAATATATTAAAAATAATTATTTATTGCATCATCCGGTCCGACCGATACGACCAATCAGACCGTGAACCGAACACTAGTACGAGTCTTTATTTTGTTCGATTTTGACAACACTGCTTCAAGCTGGAAAAAAAAAAAA
>QANZ01034463.1:315834-355815 GCA_003254925.1 Chamaecrista fasciculata
ATATATATATATATAGTTCAATCATGTATATTGATTTGTCATTAAGCACTTGGCTTTTAGCCTTTTATAGATCCATTTTGTTTCTTTTTTTAAATTTTTTTTGCAAGTTAATATTTTTTAAATAATTTTATTGTCTTTATTGTGATAATTTTTTTTTGTAAATAATAGGATATAAATTATAATTTGGAAACATATTTAGAAAGATGATATTCATGCTTAAACATAATTTAAACTCAGCTTATATCTTATTGTTATAAAATTTTTCAAAGATAATTATAGTTGAAAGTGACACAATTTTTCTCAAAATGTGTACATTAAAACTAATTACTTATACATACATAATCAAATTAATACTTGGATCAAATTTTAAAAGGTTTTAATGCAAAATATTATGTCCGTTCTCTATATCTAATAACTCAAATCATTCAATTTTGTGTTATATATTTTCTTTTTTTCTCATAAAATTAAGGTCCTTAACTATTAGTTTGATATCTATACTATATTATATGAGTTTGTTATCATCATCGTCAATTCCTTAAATCACATATTAAAATAAATACTAACAAAATAAAATAATTATTACAAGAAAGTTAGATAATGATACGCTAATTTTGTTTATATCATATTAAAATGAAATAAAAACATTATATATAAATGTTTTTTAAAAAAATGAATCATTTTCATAATTTAAGTATTTCAAATTTAATAAATTTATATTTTAAATAATTTTATAAATTACATACATTTTAAACTGAAAGTAATATTTACATACTACATGTAGTCCATTGTCTAAAGAATTTTTCAAAAATTGAAGCCACTATTTTATTTCATTTACGATTAGGTCTCTCTAATAAATGTTCTACTCGTTAATTTGAATTCTGACATTAAAGGTCAGTTAAGCCAATAAAGGTTGACTCAGTTGGTAAGGAGTTAACTCATAACCCACAAGGTCGTGAGTTTGAATCTCGTTGTCAATATGAAAGTTTTGTTGATAAGTAATCTGTAAGTATCTCTGTAAGCGCTCATAGTCATAGAGCCTGAAGGCATACCCTGGCCTTAGTGAGTCTCAGGGCTCAACTTACCTAAAATTTTCTCTCCAAAAAAAAAATTATCAGTTCACTTTCACTTAATCAAATATTAACAAATTTGAGTCAAAATTTTCTCATTTAAACTACTAAATCAATTATCAATCGATCAATCAATTATTTCTTATAATTCAACTAAGTTGTGGACTTCAATAATGTTTTGACACGTGAGTTAGGTCACAAGCATACACATTTGCACATATATGGTAGTTGGAGAAAAAGACGAGAGGAATAGATGAAGGCTCTGTTGATTTGCGCTTTGATTATAATCTGTTTTGATTATAATCGTAATAAGCATGTTCGTTTGCGAATTTTTTTAATTAAATTTAATCATGATTTTTTATAATCAAACACACTCAATTACATTTATACCCCTATATATATACTTATAATTACCTATACTCTAATACATTCAATCACACATCACAAGGCTAAAATGGTAATTTACCTGAAATAGTCGACCGATTTTGTCAACCGTCGATCGAATATCGACCTGAGATTGCTATCAAGTCTGACATTCGGTCGACTGGTGCAAAAAATGGTCGATCGAATATCAATTTTGATTATAATCACACTACGAATATAATCAAAGTGCAAACAAACGAAGCTGAAATTAAGAGTGATAGTGCAAAAAAAATTAAAAGACAAAAATAATAAAAATAAATTAATAATTTGATCTTATAAAATGATAAATTTGTCAATTTAGTGTTTAGAAGAAAAAATTATATTATTTAATTCTTAAAATATCTAATTAAAATCGATTTAATCTTTTTGTTAAAAATACTAACTAAAATTCAATAATAAAAATAATGTGATTCTAAATTTTATTAACATTATACTTAACAATAACTTATATTAAAAAATTATATTAGCTATATGTTAAATTAAAATAATATATCAAAATGATTATAATTATATTTTAAGAGAAACTTATATTTATCATAGGTTAAAATATATTAATTTACTTAATAAATAATAATAGTAAAAGGAGGCAGATTTCATGTCCCATATTGCTATGAATGATTACAACTTTTAGAAGGAATCAAAGTGATACACGTAAAGCAAAAGATGATTAAAAAAAAAAAAAGCTTCTTTCAACTTTTAAGGATAAATATAAAAAATAATTTTAAAAAATATCACTATTAATGATCTCTTTTCTTTTGTCCAATAATAATCTCTTTTCAATTATGACATTTTTGCACTAATTTATTTATTTATTTGTTTTTGGCCCAAAATATTAATTTGATTTATCACATAAATCGAAATAATTGGACTCATGGGGAGTTTTTTAGTCATTTTGTGACGGTAATAATTATGTAAGAGAAGTTTGAGATGGTGCTTCAAGTTATAATTGTTAGCACCTACAATGTGTATCTCTTTTCTTAAGGTAATTGTTCTTTTTTAACAAAAAAAAACACGAAAAATTATTATTTTTAATAATAAATCACTAGTGTTAGACAAAAAAAAAAAGAATTTCAACAATATAAACTTTTTTTTTTTTGATTCCCGAGGTATCCCTCAACCCCGACAGGTCAAGGACTAATCCTTTGTGGATCGATGCTCTATTTAAGGGTCTGCCGCTGGCCAATTGGTTGCTGCATACACAAGGCGGGATTCGAACCTCCGGCCTTGCTTAAGCGACCTACTAAGCTAGACCACTAAGCCAACTAAACTTGGTTCAATATAAACTTATTCGTCGCTAATTTTGTAAAAAATCCAACATTTGTATAACTTTTTAAGTATTTCAAAATTAACATAACTATTTAGACTTATCCTATGGTTGATTTCAATAAATAATGATTATGATATTATATACATTTATCATAATGTTGTAGATAATACCAATCATGAATGAGTTAATTTTCATCATTACTACGTAAGTCTAATTAATGCATAATGGTTTTCATTACAACATGTGTCTTATAATAAAATATAAAAATATTTTAGTAGATATAAGGGTTTACTTTTTAAATAAAGGTTAAATAAACATATTGATTCTTCAAGTTTAGAGTACACTTTATTTTATTTCTAAAAATATTTTTTATTTTATTTTAATTTTTTTATACTTATTTTATTACTTAAAATATAATTTTGTTTGATTTTTGTAATTCTTTTTAAACTATGAAGTTGAGAACTTGAGATAGATAATGTCTTTGACATATATATAACTACTGTACTTTGCATACCATAACGAACATATAAAGATTAATTTAAGTTTTATAATTATTAAAATTAAAAAGTGAAAACATCTTACCCCTCTCTCCATATATATTGGTCTATCATACAACTTGTAATATGAATAAATTGTCATCTGGTTTAATCTTATACATTAGATTGTTCTTACTTGTGTTATAATAAATTGTCATGTCATGTAATCTTATGTATTAAATTGATTATACACCTAAAAATAATATAACCATTAATTACATCTTAAACAAAATCAATAAAGTAATATGGAGAAAATTTTCTTTTGACTCCTTCCATATAATATTAAGGTCAAAATGCATAGACACCCCCTAAGTTTTAGGTTGGGTGCACATAACACCCTTGAGTTTTTAATTTATGCAAATAGGACTCCTGAGTTTTCAATTACGTGCAAATAACACCTTAAGTGCCACATCATTAGGGTATAATAGTAATTTTATAAAAAAATCTAGACCAAAGTCATATTTTGGTCCCTCAAGTTTGCTCAAAGTCCTGTTTTAATCTCTCATGTTTCCAAAAAGTTCTATCGATAATCCCTCTCCAATTTTCATCCAAATTTTTCGTTAAATAAAAGAAAAAAATGGTTTACATTCCCCAAAAATTTTAGTTTTTTGAATTAAGGTCTTTTCTTTATACAATAGGACCAAGATGTAAGAAAAAATAAATAAATTATGATTTGAAACAATTTTGGCCCCAAAAAAACAAGAAATCCAGCCAAATCGATTTCACCTTCTTCTTCTTCCTTCACTGCCGTCGACCATTAGGGTTGTACACGAGCCGGGCTGGGTTTGAACTTGGCCCAAGACCCAGCCCAGTTTATAATCAGGTTTCATTTTTTGGCCCGGACCTAGAAGGACTCGAATGTTTCAGGTAAATCCTCCAAGACTCGGCCTTTGACGAATTTGGCTGGGTTCAGGTAAATCCTCCGACGGTAGTAAAGGAAGAAGAAGAACGATATGTGATTGAAGAAGAAGGTGAAGAGGCGATTTGGCTGGATTCCTTTTTTTGGGGCTAAAATTGTTTCAAATCATAATTTATTTATTTTTTTTACATTTCGGTCCTGTTGTATCAAGAAAGGACCTTAATTCAAAAAAGCAAAACTTTTGGGGAATGTAAACTAATTTTTTTTTATAAAATTACTATTATACCCTCACTGATGTGGCACTATTTGCACATAATTGAAAACTCAGGGGTCCTATTTGCACAAATTAAAAACTCAGGGGTGTTATGTGCACCCAACCTAAAATTCATTATTTATAGTCCAAGTATGAGAATCGTGGACATCCCCTAAAATTCTTGGACTATAAATAATGAATCCATAGAATTTTGGAATTCAAATTTTGAAATTTATGACCGGATATCGCCAAATTCTTCTTAATCATAGACGTGGGTTATAGAAAGTTGGATCATGAATTTTTTAGTTTTTATTTATTTAATGTTGTTAATTATATTTTAAATAGTTTTATATTATATAATTTTGATCGACTATTATAAGATTCCTCAGACATATGTAATAGTATAAATATAGATTTGTGAGTTGACAAAAAAATCAAGTCACTTATTATGATACTTATAAAAGAGAAATAATCTTTTTCAATTATTAAAGTTATAAATAATAATAAAAATAAAACGAAATCATATTGTGAGACATCAAAATAGAACCAAAAAAAAATTGTGACCAAATAAAACTAGTTAATAACTTCATAACCAAAAATAATTTTCTTTTGTGAATTATAAATTTCGCTTGCCTATTTTTGTAATTATCTAAACGAAGATTAATCTCTATTTTTGTAATTATCTAAACGAAGATTAATCTCATTTAAAATTAAGAAACCAACAATTTAAAGTCTTCCAAATAGAACTAAAATAAATAAGATATCAACTTTTGACAATCGTGGACATCATAAAAACATTTGCGCTATAAATTAAGCAAAAATATGAATAATAAAACAAATGATATGCCTAAAATAAGAAAATCAATAATTGAAATGTTAGAATTCTTTAAAAATTATCTCATTTTTAATTGACATTAGTTCTTAAAATATAATTCTTATATTGATCAATTTCCTTTATACATTGGAGTCAAAATATAAATGACTGCGTAATTAAATAAAAAATGTTAGTATATTATATTAAGGATACAATAAAATATATGTTATAATTAAAAGAAAAACACTTATCTAACTGTTATCTTCTCGTACAAACGGACAGACAAGATTAAACCATATTAATTATGATAAGATAAGATTAGATCTTATTACACCTTATTTCTTTTCAAAAGATTATACTTAAAATCTTAAGACTTTCGGCGACGAAAAATGTATTACCTGCCGGCCTTGTCGTCTTTTGTTTTTGGCAGCAAAATGACAAAAGTAATATGTTGAAGTAGAAAAAACGACAGTGGCGAAAACAAATAAAATTATTTTTCAAAATTATTTTTGAGTATTTATTTTTCTTTAAAGCGCGTCGCATTGTGTCGTCTCAAGTCGGCAAAGTGACAGAAAGAGTCAAAGAGTGTGGCAGCAGCAAATCCAAGTCAAACTATGAATAGAATTTTCTGTGTTAGGCACCAAACTTTTATGTTGTTAAATTCAGGTTTTTTTTTTCCGTAAATGTTGTTAAATTAAGGTTAAACATCTATATTGGTGCTCGGTAGATTGATAATAAATATTAGATTAGTTTTAGGTATTTTTATAATCATTTATTTTTTATTTTAGATTATTGCATGTGGTTACATATTTTTTATTTTAAATTTAAATGCGACGAATTTAAAGTTACAAGTTGTTTTGACGTGTTTTTTTTATTAAGTTAGGATGATCAATAAATGATGTTAATTCAAGTCACAAAAATGAGTCGATTGTTTGATGGTTAAACGAGTGAAGTTGGTCATATATCTGTCGTTTTCGAATTCAAATGTGAGGAGTTCTGAACTATATATTACTTTTGAAGAGTTATTTCTTTGTCTAATTGAAACCGTTAGGAAATGAGATCAACTCGTCGCATTTGAGCTTGGAGTGAGAGATGTATGATATGGGAGAGAAAAATTAAGGTATATAAGAGTGTTAAGTCACTTAACATAGAAAATTAATTGAGAATGATGATAATATTATTTTTAAACATGGTGCAAATTTATCATATTACAATGGAATATTTTAGATCAAAATGAAATTTGATCTAATTTCTGCTACCAAATATTTGTCATTAATTAAAATAAATATGTGATGAAAATCCTAATAAAATTTGATTTTTTAAATTTGTCTTCAAAAGGGAAAATAACATGATCATGATTTATTTCTTGTTGCTGTAATGCACGAAGGTACAAGATCATTTGAAGAGCATGAACCACAACGATGTTGGACAACATGGATTCTCTTTAATTTTTTTCCCCTCCATTTTATTTTACTACAAAAGGAGAGATATAGTTTTGATAAATTCTATACCAAAGTATTCCTAGCTAATACCATAGCCATAGATTGTTACATGTGGTACCCTCATATTTAAAATTTGTGAAGTGTGATATTTATTGCATTATGTAAGTTTTATCGAGAGATACAAAAACGTATAAAGAAAATGAGTCTCATATATTTTATTATTATGAGACTTATATTTTCTCTTCATATTTTTTTATATATATTTCTAGATTGTATAAAAAAAAATCCCTTTGATAACCTATCGCTAAGTCTGACTAGAGATAACCAATAACATAGAAAATGATGGATACTACGAAGAGAAAATTATGAAATCTAAAAGAGCAAATAAAAAGTTGTTATGTAAGTTAACACTTAACACTATAAAATTTCATCATTTTTATAGTTTATCAATGAAAGTTAATATAGGTAAATTTCATCACCATTAATTTTACTAAAGTTTTGCATTAATATATAGATTACAGATTTTGATTGGTAATGATATAGGGAGTATAGATTTCTTTCAACCTGAAATTAAAGATTTCATTATGTTGAATTTAAGTAAATGTTATTTGAAATAAAGTGAGAACAAATTTATATATGTAGATTGGTCAGGTTAGTATATATTCAATGGTTTTACACTTTTACTATATTGAACCAAAAGTAAAAAATAATATAAACAAAAAATATTAATATGAAATAAATGAAACATTTAGAATAATTTGAAGTTTATCACATATTTTTGGAACCAATATAAGTATTTGATCAATAAAACTAGAAAAAAAATTGTAAATAAATAAATCTGATGAATTTAAATAATAATTTTAGATAAAAAATAGCATGTAACTAACTTATTTTTCCTTTATCACCATAAAGAAAAAGGCTAAAGCACAATTTTGGTCCCTTATTTTTGGGATAAGTTGCAATTTAGCCATTTATCTTTTTTTAACGATTTTGGTCTATATCTTTCTACAAAGTTTTACTCATTAGTCCCAACGACTAAATGTTGTTATATCTTTTTTGTTTTAAGTCTGATTGCTACGAGTTCAGAGCCATATGTTATTCTTGACGAGTCTTTTCTTATCCAGTTGGGACTATCAACAACTAAGGTCAAATTAGACTTTAAAAGTGGGCTAATCGTTTCATAGCAAGAAAGAAAAAAGATGGTTTTATCTCTCCCGTTTTAAGTCTAATTACGACACATTCAGAGTTATGTGCTACTATTGAGTCATGTTTTTTATTTGCAAATAAGGTCAAATCAAGCTCAAAGTGTGTTTCGAACTAAAGAAAAATGATGGAAAATCACTTTTAGACCTAATTTGACCTCATTTATTGACATTCTCAACTAGGCAGAAAAAGAAATCATCAAAAGTAACTCATAGCTCCAAACTCATCGCTATTGGGCATGAAGCGAAAGAGAGTCGCTAGTTTAACTATGAAACGAGTGATCCACTTTTAAAGCTCAATTTGATCTTGTTTGTTAATAGTCCCAACTGGGCAAAGAAATAACTCGTGAAGAATAACTCGTAACTCAACTCATTGCAAATAGACTTAAAATGAGAGAAATATGAACACATTCAGTCGTTGAGATCAAATAGTGAAACTTTTGAAAAAATATTGAAACAAAATCACAAAAAAAGTTAAAAGGTTAAATTACACACTTAACCCAAAACGAGGGATTAAATTTAAACTTAAGCTGAAAAAAATAGTAATATTTAATTTTTAATTTTTTTTATTATTATTTTTAGGTACATTCATTCAACTTCCATTTCTTGATCCTTCCCACAGTTTTACAAAGCTAAAAAGTAAAGGACTAAAAGTGCACTTTGACCTAAATTCTAAATATAAAATGTATGCAAAAAAATTACAAATACACACACAAAATAATGAGACTTTATTAGGGTGAATTTAGACCAACTAATAAGTAACTTCGGATTATTTAAATAAGATTTTGAGTTTGACATATTGTTAATGTAGCTATCCCAATTGTAATACTCTCTCAACATAACTTGGTGCCTAATAAGATATCTATAGATTGTTACATGTGGTAACCTCATTTGAATTCTTTGAAGTGTCATATTTGTTGCATTATGTCAGTATTATAGAGATGCAAAAATTAGGGTTGTTGAAATCCAATTCAATCGTTCTAATCCAATTCGAATTGATCAAAACCGATTATTTAGTAGGTTAAATTGGATGAAAATGATGAAAATTGATTGGCTTGGTTCGGTTGATTTTGAAAACCAAAAACCAATCAAATTATATTAATATTTTAATTAAATATATTATATTAAATAAACAAATCATTCGTATCTCTAAACTTAATTTCTTAATTTTTATCCAAATCGATTTAAGTCGGTTTAAATTGATTTAGTTGGGTCAAAATGATTTGATTGATTGGATGACTTTGATTGTCATTCAATTCGTTTGGTTCGATTGAAAAAAATGTTTAAACCGATCCAAATCGAAGTTTAAACACCTCTAAAAAAATGTATAAAAAAAAAATGAGTCTTATATTTTCTCTCTCTATTTTTTTATATATATATCTAGATTGTATAACCTACTGCTAAATCTGACTAGAGAGTAGAGCTATAACCAATAACAAAAAAATTATGGACACTACGAAGAGAAAATTAGAAAAACTAAAAGAGCAAATAAAAAAGGATAAAACTTATATCAAGTTTCTTATATCCTTGTTATCAAGTTCCACAAATCACAAGTCTTGATTACATTCTCTCCCTTCAATGATTGGTCATGCAAAAAGTGATGTTTAATATTATCTCTTTATCATGATTGGTTATATATAAAATTTTTGCCACGTGTCAAATGTTGATTGAAGAACTTGATAGTAAGGATGTAGGGAATTTGATATAAGTTTTGCCCAATAAAAAATGTAGGTTAATACTATAAAATTTCATAATTTTTATAGTTTATTAATGAAAGTTAATATAGGTAAATTTCATCAGCATTAATTTTACTGAAGTTTTGCATTAATATATAGGTTACAGATTTTGATTGGTAATGAAATAGGAAGTATAGATCCCTTTCAACCTGAAATTAAAGATTTCATTATGTTAAATTTAAGAATGTTATTTGAAATAAAATGAGAACAAATTTATATATGTAGATTGGTGAGGTTAGTGAAGAAATATGACCATATATTCAATGATTTTACTATATTGGAACCAAAAGTAAAAAAAATAATATAAACATAAAATATAAATATGAAATAAATGAAACATTTAGAATAATTTAAAGTTTATTACATATTTTTGAAACCAATGTAAGTATTTGATCTATAAAAATAGAAAAAAAAATTGTCAATAAATAAATTTGATGAATTTAAATAAATAATTTTAGATAAAAAATAGCATGT
The DNA here is from genome assembly GCA_003254925.1 of Chamaecrista fasciculata. Lineage (NCBI taxonomy): Eukaryota > Viridiplantae > Streptophyta > Magnoliopsida > Fabales > Fabaceae > Chamaecrista > Chamaecrista fasciculata. Next base: position 325,908 of record QANZ01034463.1, read on the forward strand.
AATAACTAACTTAGTTTTCCCTTATCACTATAAAAAAGGTTAAAGTACAATTTTGATCCCTTACTTTTGAGATAAGTTGCAATTTAGTCCATTATCTTTTTTTTGAACGATTTTGGTCTTATATTTTTATCAAAAGTTTTACTTATTAGTCTCAACGACTGAATGTTGTTATATATCTTTTGTTTAAAGTTCGATTACTATAAGTTCGGAGTCATAAGTTATTCTTGACGAATCTTTTCTTTATCCAGTTAGAGCTATTAACAAATAAGGTCAAATTGGGCTTTAAAAGTGGGCTAATCCTTTCATAGTAAAAAAAATAAAGATGATTTTATCTCTCTCGTTTTAAGCATAATTGTGACGCATTTAGAGTTATGTGTTACTCTTGTGTCATTTTTATGTTTGTAAACAAGGTGAAATCGAGTTCAAAAGTGACTTTGAAACCAAAAAGTGAAAAATTATGGAAAATCACTTTCAAACTCGATTTGACCTCATTTGTTGACGATCTCAACTAGGCAGAAAAAGAAATCGCCAAAAGTAACCCATACTTCCAAATTCGTCGTTATCAGACTTGAAACGAAAGAAATATAGTTAACTTCGCTAGTTTGATTATGAAACGAGCGACTCACTTTCAGAATTTCATTTTGACCTTGTTTGCTTATGGCTCCAACTGGATAAAGAAAGAACTCGTAAAAAATAACCTGTGACTCCAAACTCGTTGTAATCAAACTTAAAACAAGAATTATATGACCAAATTTAGTTGTAAAATCAATAAGTGAAACTTTTTTAAAAAATTCAAAGTTAAATTACAACTTAATCCGAAGGACTTGAGACTAAAATTGCACTTTAATTAGGAAAAAACTTATATCAAGTTCCTTATATCCTTGCTATCAAGTTCCTCCAATCACAAGTTTTAATTACATTCTCTCTCTTCAATGATTGGTCAGGTAAAAAGTTGTGTTTAATATTCTCTCTATCATGATTGGTCATGTATAAAGTTTTTGTCACGTGTCAAATGTCGATTGAAGAACTTAATAGCAAGGATACAAGGAACTTGATGTAAGTTTTGCCCCTCTAGCTAACAAAAAATAGTAATAACTTTAATTTTTAATTTTTTTAATTTTTAGGTACATTCATTCCGCTTCCTTCCCACAGTTTTACAAAGCTTTCCATTTCAGACTCTGTGAGCTTTAAAAATGGTATATATCTCTCATCTCTCAATAACGTGACCCCTACAATAGTGACAATTTCACTTTTCTTACACACACAAACACAAAAGCTTGAAGCTTCCTCCTTCAATCCTCCTTAACTGTTAGAAGTGAAAGTGAGAAACTTAGAAAAGAGAGAGAAAAAAAAGGCAGAGAATTATTAGGAACTATCTGTGAAGGTTTCCCTAAAAATCCGGCACCGGCATCATGGCGTCGTCGAAATTGGTCACAACAAATCCGGATCTGCCACGCCAATCTTCTATATGTTCTCTCTCTACAATTCTCGCCGATCTCCAAAACAACACTAATAATAATAATAATAATACCATTATTACCACCAAAATCAACACCGTCGCCGACGACGACGACGACGACGGCAAGACCTTGGGTTCTATGAGTATGGACGATATCTTCAAGTCCATTTACTCTTCTTCCACCTCCGAACCCAATCCGAATCCGAATCCTAACCCTAACCACCATCATCATCTCCCTTCCGACCCTAATTTCCACGCGCCTCCGCCGGCGGAAATGTCCACCAAGACGGCGGAGGAGGTGTGGCAGCAGATGGTGGAGGGCGGTGGTGGTGATCAGAGGCGGATGCCGCCGGCGGCGGCGGCATCAGGGGAGGGTTTAGAGGCTATGACTTTGGAGGATTTCTTGGCCAAGGCTGGTGCTGTTAGAGAAGACGATGTCCGAGGGGTTCCTACAGGCGCCGCCGCCGGCGGTGGTTACCGATTGGACGCCGCCGCGATGAACGGTGGCGCTCAGTTTCCGATGCCGCCGGTGCAGCAAGGTAAGGAAGGGTCGGCCATGGAGGTTTTTGGAAATGGAATTGACGGCACAGTTGTTGCAGCACCGGCAGCACCGTCCGCCGGAAGAGGGAAGAGAAGGGTTGTGGAGGAACCTGTTGATAAGGCTACGCTTCAGAAACAAAGAAGGATGATCAAAAATAGAGAGTCTGCAGCCAGGTCCAGAGAACGCAAGCAGGTTCTCTATATATTTTTTTTTTGTTTTGTCTTTAATAGCATCCATAAGGTGTTTGATGAAAATCCTCACTTAAAATTGCACTTAAACGCTTTATATCGAACTTTTGCAATAAGTTTGTATCCTAGTTTGTTCCCTGTTGGCTCTTCTTACATAGATTTATTAGACAAAACAGTTTATGGTTGATTCTGTTTCTTTTGATAGAGCTTGGTAGTTGGTAGGTGTTTAGTTTCGCTTGAATATTTGAAATTTTCAATTGAAGAGGCATTTTTCGAACGTTGCTATGATGCTTGGAAAATAACAATGCTAGAAACTCGCTACCGTAAGTTTTTACTTTTTATGTTTAATTGATTTGTTCGTATTTGAGGTTATAGTTTTTTCTGTTTGCTCTCTGCTTGTTTCCAAAATGGTATTTTATTTGTAAAGAAGCTGATCAGTGTAAGGTTCTTTACAGCTTTACACAGTTGAGCTGGAGAACATGGTCACACAGCTCGAGGCAGAGAATGCACAACTATCGAGGGAAATGGTATACTTATAATCAAACTTGAACTTTTTTCTTCCTGGGATTTTTTATCTCTTTACAAATTGTGGTGTCTGTACTCCCCTGTTCTTGAGAAATAAACCAAGAGTTGTGTTAGATACATAATGCATATCTGTAATAAGAATAGTGGACTGTTTTCGTACCTTTCAAATATAAATATGCTTAAGCAGCACATGGTTTGACCTTCTGAAAGATGGCTCTTTGGTGGCCTTTGTCTGATAAAATTTTTAACCTTTTTTTTATGAGTTCATAGTTGTATATCTTTACTAACTGAATGACAGTTGTACCTTGCTTTATAACTTTTTAACTGCCCGGATTTTCTTAAAGTTTTGTGTTGATGTTGTGCCTAAAATTTGATTGTTTTTTCAAAGCTTTCTGAAATATTGGGTTTTGAATGCAGGCTGAAAAGAGGCAGCAGAGGTTCAAGCAGGTATGTAGAATATATTCTCCCCTCCCTTGCTCAACTACAAAATTGTTTCTAACTTATGTGAATGAAAGATTGGGATTATTCTCCTGAGATTATCAATGGTATCGGTACTTCGATGTGTTTTATATATATATATATGCATCTTAACATCCATCATCATTCTTGAAAGTTAGATGTTGGATTCATGTATCAAGGCATTTTGAATTCAACATGGATCTTGTTGGATTAAAAAAGCCCCCCCTCCCGTGCCGCCTCTTTTGTCTTTGGAAAAAGAACGTGAACGTGATACAGGAGATATCCCTCTTATGGTTATAGCTATTATATTCCAATTAATTAGTTATTCACGTTTTTCATAACTCTTTTTATATTAATTATGAGGGAAAATTAATCATTTAATCCCTGGACCAATCTGGTTTGGTTCCATTCACCTCTAACCCACATAAAATTATATTTTGTTTTGCTTTGTTCTTTTTTTTTAAAAAAAAAAAAAACTATTTCGCACCCTACCCATGCAAGGAGTAAGGACCATGATGTATTGGTCGGAAGTGGAGAAGTTACAACATTAGGAGCCAAACTGTCTATTGAACTGCTTTAGTTACACATCTAAAGACTAGCTTTTGAATTGACATTTCTTCTTCTTAAGTAAAGTGATTTCTCTTGAGATTTAGCTAACCTACGTTTGATATCCTTTTTATTGTAAAAAAAATTACATTCAACTTTTCATACATTCTATATATGTTGTAAATATCTCCTATTAAATTTAATTTTTGCCAATGAAATTATTATTATTTTGTGAGATATGCATTTCTTTTTAAAAAATAGTTGTTACCCTTATATTAAGCATTAATTCAGTTTCAACTTTCTGGTTGGAATTTAATCTCAACTTGTAAGGAAAATTGCATATTCATGTTTTGTAGGAAGTCAAGTTTATAGAAAATAGACTCGGGGGATTTTATAACATATATCATTTGTTAATGGAGTCAAGTGTACTTTAGCCAAACGCCCAAACCCCATGGAAGTTGGTGTGATTTACTCTGTTTAATTGTTCTCAAGTGAAAAAGTTTTCTCTTGTATACAGAGAATAATTATCCAGTTTATAACAATTTCCTAGGTATCTGTCTTATTGATGCTTGCAGCTCTCTAAACTGAAATTCATTTAACTCTTACAATAACATATGAACTTCAATGTGTGCCAGTCAAGTGACACCCTTTACTTCATTCTTTGATATCTATGAAAACCTTTCTAGATTTGGAGATTTATAATTCTGTCATGTTTTTTTGTCACTTCATTGCCTAGATATTATTGTCTTTTTGTTGAATGGGGACAGGATCCACATGATTTTCGTTGTGTATCAGTATTTTGATATGCCAAATATTACATTTGTGTGTTTGGGTTATCCTTCTTGGTTTTATTGGCTGACTTAGTCTCTGACTGTTAAATCCACAAGATAGCCAGGTGCTAGATAATCAGTTAATTCCCAAAAGCAATACAACGGTGGTCAACACTCAACACCCCGAAAACTTGACATACTAATTTTATCTTTCCCATTTGGTTTACTACATGGACAGCTTCAGGGAGATAGCATAGGTGGTATTAGGTGGGGGGGATTTGACCATCACGCAGGCTTACAATTTCACCAAGGACAGCATGCGCTTAACTGAGTAGGGCCAGGGTCATGAGCACTAGCTCTAACAGATTGTTGCCTCTTGTATATTGACTACGAAAGTATGAATGGAATCTGAATTTCCTTTAATATTGCCTGCAGCTCATGGAATGCCTTATTCCAGTTGTGGAGAAGCAAAAACCTCCACGAAAGCTTCGGAGAGTGAATTCCGCTCATTGGTGATATTATCTGCAGCTTGCATCCAACAACAGACTTGATTTCTGCAACCATGGGAGCACAAAGTCAATCCACCGGTAATTCTGATCTGTTGATCTGTAGTTTGTCATCAACAGATCAGATTTTGTGGCCTGTAGATAGTGATCAGATGGAGCCATATAGTTTTAGGGACAAGGGAAAACAGTTGCAGATTTTTATATACCATTGCTGGTTTATCTTTCTGGAGCACTTAGAAGTTACCTTGTATAGAGAAAATAGCTGCAAGCCAAATAATGCAAGTAAAATGAGGAAAAGGTGAAGATAGACATATATTTATCCACTGCTTGTGGAATATTCATGGCCTATGGTGGAGTTTCAGAGGATGGGCCTGCTAGAAAGGAATTGAAATAAGAGAGAGGCTTATGTATTATCATTTTGATGTCCTGCCATTTCTGCTTCTTGATTTTGTTGCAGAAGGGGAAGGAGAGATTGATAGATTTGGACATCTGTTTTTTTTTTTTTTTTCCCATAGTGTTACATTAGTTATTTATAGAATCTTTACCTCAAAGTTCCCGGATTATCCATTATTTGTAACAGGTTTGATTTGAAATGAAATTGTTACCCACTTAGTAATTTAATTTATATTATACTCTATTTGTATTTTATTACTTGAATGTGCATCTTGTCCGATGTTAAAAGTAAGAGTATCTGATTAACTGTGTTCTATTTCTGATTATGAAAGTGAGAACTTGTGTGTTTCTTTCCATTCTTCATTAAAGGTGATTTTATTTGAAATACTGTTGAATAATAAATGTGAGCTAATATCACAGGATGAAATTGCTAGAGGATGATAATTTAAGGGCTTAATTATCAATTCTAGATGTTTAAAAGTCTGTTCGTTAATAACTAGATTCAAATTTCAAGGGAACATTTTTTTTTTTGATTAACTAAAAAACAGGGGAAAAAAAAATCATGGTGTAAGCATAAGAGAATGAGAGAGTACTATGTTATGTTGAGTGGATATTTTTCCTAACGCAACGAGCCAAATAATGTGCCTACTTTGTCCAATATTTCAGTGGCGGCATATTGTTACCAAACTCGGCAAGCATAAATACAAATGCAATAAAAAAATTATAAATTATTGTATAGAAAAAATTGATTATTTTATAATATTTTATATTCTTAAAATTAAAAACAATAGGTCAAAGTGCACTTTTGGTCCCATAACTTTTGCTCAGGTCCCAATTTGGTCCCATAACTTTTTTGTTGCACTTTTGGTCCTATATTTTTGCAAAAAGTTGCAGATTTGGTCCCGTATCACTTTTGGTCAGGTTGCAGAATTAGTCTCATATTTTTGCAAAAAGTTTCACTGCTAGTCCCACTTGATCCAAATATATGAAATCAATTTTGTACCTGACATAAAGATATGAGACCAATTATGCAACATGACTAACAGATAAAAGACCAATTCTGCAACATGAACCAAAGATATAGGACCAAAAGTGTAACACAAGACCAAATCTGCAACTTGAGCAAAAGATATGAGACTAATAGTGCAAAAAAAAAGTTATGGGACCAATTTGAGATTTTAGCAAAAGTTATGAGACCAAAAGTATACTTTGACCAACAAAGATAGCATTCACGGGGACTCACACACGAGACCTTGTTTAAGCGATACCAAATCGCTTACCACTTAGACCAACCAACCAACGTGTATTTTTGAATCCACAAACTCCCTAAAATTGTTTTTATCAAGTTATTGTCATAGTTGTAGATTTTATCATGTCTTGTTTTGTCTTGTTTTAACATATAAAATATTGATGAATAACAAATGAAAAGAAAAACCCAACAAACTAGTCATATATTTTTTGATATTTACATTAAAAAAGATATTTTTTGATATCACAACAAATAACCAAAATTACTAATTTTTTTTACTATAAAAAAGTAGACTTTCTGTTGCTTGTAGGCTGTAGCAATCATAGCAAAGAGGATTCACCTTGAGCCAATTTCACAGGCAACAAAAAGGTAAAGAAACAGAATTTGTCGTTGAAGAACAGTTGAGTTGTTGAAAGATGAATGAAACCCTACCAAAATTTCCATAGCACAATAACACAACCCGTGATTTTCGATCCAAAAAGTTTACATTTTTACATTCTCACAAGCTGCAACACTGACACGACATACCCCCTGATGGTGCTCTTTTCAAAGAAGCAATTTTATCCTTTTCTGAAATTAATAAAATAAAATGAAAAAAACACAACCCCAAAAAGAAAAAACTATCATTAATGCCATCATCATGACCATCATCATCACCTGCGAGTGTAGTGTAGCCTAGTAGGGTTTGACAAAAAAGAAAAGAAAAAAAAAATGAAAAATGATTCTTTTTGTGTCCTGCTATTTGCCAACTAGGTACATGAATATTATACACCAAAAGTCCGTCTTTCTTCTCTTGGTCTTTCCACTCCTGCCTCAGCTTCTTCCTCTTTTATTTTTTCCATCTTCATCTCAACTTTTCCTTACTGTCACCGGTGAATCTTTCCATCCCAAAACCCACATTGCAGTTGTCGTCTGCAATTTTACCTTCAAAGCATAAATATTTTGAAAAGCGTGAGCTTTTTTCTTTTTATGGATTTTGAGGGCATAGAATCAAAGGGGTATGAGAAAGCTGGTTCCTTTTTAGTTCAAAACTTGTGGGTTTTGCTCAACTTACATTGAAAAAGCTAGGGATGATTATTTGGGCATTGGGTTTCACTGTATCTGTATCTGCTGTTAGTATTACATATGTTGCGGAGACTAAAATGGCTTATGGGTCTGAATCAGAGCAATTGGTCAACGAAAAGGTTGCTCAATGGCGAGCAATCAGGCCCTGCAAAGACAAATCAGCTTCCTGTGATGGATGCTGTTCATGAAGTTGCCATTTACATCCATAGATTTCATAACCTCGACCTTTTCGAACAAGGGTAAGCTCCACTGTTATGCGAAATTGATGAGAGGGTGAAGTAATATGTAGAGATGTTTACTTTTGTTTGAATTACCTTTTTATACTTATACTGTTTTTCTAAATGTTAGTCTTGTAATGCAGATGGTACAGAATCAAGGTTACCATGAGATGGGAGGACGGTGAAGATGGAATTCCAGCGCGTGTGGTTCAATATGAAGGTGAACATGTTCAATCTTTTGAAAAGTTAGTGGTTGATTGCAGCTATTCTCTGTAGATTTAGTTCATTTAGCTACAAATTCAGGTTCATTGAGTGCCCTTTGATAAGTGTGTTTTTGTGTGTGTGAGAGAGTGTGATTTATACACTACTATAGTACTATGTTCTTTGGTGCAACATGTAGTTTGAAGGCAATTTTTTTCCAAGTAGGACGTTTTCGGGATGCCCCTAATAACCAACGAATGGCAAGTGCTTTTCCTTGTGTGGATCCTATTTCTATGGGAACTTGATGAGTCGATCCGCCTACACGTCTTGCTTTTACTGCTATATCGGGAGTTACTCCACGTATTGCTCGACGTAAAACAGATAGTGGATTTGTTTCTGTCTTTTGTTGAATCTTTTTCATGGCTCGATAGATAATTTGATAAGCCAATGATTTTTTTCCGTGTTTCAGAATACGGTTAACCAACATGTTAACTAATCGATCACGATAAATTGGATCGGATTTTTCTGTACATATTAGGTTTAAGGAGTGAATCGTATCTAATATATAGCTCATTTATACGGGTTTCATGAGGTTGAAATTGCTTTTTTAATTCACACAATGCTGCTGCTCTATAAGCTTTTTACGTGGTGTTTACTTTTCTCCAAAGAATGGGTTTTCCAATTTTGTTTTCCCTTCAACATGTTTGAATAAGAAAGATTTAAGGTATGTTTGGATTGAGAATAATAGAGGGGAAGGGAAGGGGAGATAATTGTGATATCCTGCCCCTCGTTTGGGAAGTTAAAATTTCAAGGAATTATCCTCTTCCTTCACAAATTTAAGGTACCTCAAATCGGTGTATTGTGATGACGACGTTTGTTTCCAAACAAATAGAAGAGGCATGCGGTGTTAACCTTCCCTTTTCTTCCCTTCTCTTCTTCAATCTCTTCCTTTCCCTTCCTTTTTTAACTCCCAAATATACTCTTAAGCTACCCGTGACTATGTTGGCTTGGATGACAAAAATGAGTGGTATTAATTCATTATAGTACCTGTACTATTTTCTGACATGGTCTACCCTACTTGGTTTTTATTAACCTGGGTTGGAATATTTATTTAAGCACTTAAGCATACTATCTGGAACTACTCTTTCCTTTTCCTATCATGAGGGAGTGACATTAATGTGTTTTAATACGCTAAGTATGTAGTTTGTTCTTTGAGATGGTTTTCTGCACTGTCATACTTTTGATTTATAGAGTAAAAAGTAAAAAACTGAGAATCCACCATCTTGTTTTGAGCTGCAGCTCCTGAAGTGGGTTCTGACAATTTATGTAGAATTTGGAGGATTGATGATTCAGACAACAGTTTTTCAACGCCACCATTTCGGATCAAATATGCGAGGCAGGATGTGTTTCTTTCTATTATGATCTCATTCTACCTCTCTTTTGGTGGATATGAGGTCAGTATTCTCCTATCTCGTGGTAATTTGATGTGCCTATATTATAAGGAAAAAGAAGAGCTTATCAAAAGCAAGACCATAACAAGTAAAATTGTATCCACATGCTAAGATCCTAACAAGTAAAAATGTCCGGACTGAGAACTATTTTGATATGTACTAAAATTCTTGAAAGAAGTGGAAAAGTTCCCCTACACGTAAACCTTAATGAATACCTAAATCATAAAAATAAAGAGAAGAACCTGAGAAAGATCCTGCACACTAGACCTTGGCAATAAACAAGCAATAACGTAAGCATACGATGAATTGATGATCACGTGTCAAACATCAAAGTTATTAAGGTGGATCAGTGGATGCCATTATACTTGCTGATATTTCAATGAAGTTGCTGAATGCAGATACGAGACTCTTTTCCTCTAGTTCACAAATATATTGGCTTATATTTAATTATTATTTTCTCAGGGTAAATCATCTGCTGTTATCTTGAAGTTTGAGCTTATGCAGGCCCCGATGTCTAATATTGGGTTAGTGAATGAAGCCATTCCCCTTCCCTGGTGTATTTAAACAAATGAAAGTTAGTACAAGGATTTTGATTGAATCGGAGTTTTTTTTTTTGTTATGATCATGTGCAGAGCAGAGATGCTGGCTTCACTGGATATGTGCCCTGCTTCAGTTCATGAGTATAGAATCCCCCCTAAAGCTCTTCTTGGGTTGCATTCATACTGTCCTGTCCATTTTGATTCTTTACATGCTGTCCTTGTTGATACGAGTGTGCATGTCAGTCTACTAAAATCTGGTTATCGCACAAGCCGACTGAAGGTACCCAGGTTTGTCAGAGTTTGAGTTTTAAAAGTTCACATTAAATCCTGGTCAATTTTGTATCTCCATAGTTTAGATTCTATTAAATATCAGCAACTTTAATGACATGGTCACTTGAATTATGCCAGTGATTCTGGGACTTCTGAGGGCACTAATGATGAAGAATTTATCAAGTCAAACAAGGCAAGTTCTACTGCAGTAAATCTTATATAACTTAAGTTTAGCTCTATTTTTTTTATTCAATCATGTTACTACATCAGCCTTCTTGCTTGTCAACTGCTTCATACCATTGTTTCTTCTTTTATGAAGATGCTTAAATTGACATCCTACTCTTGTGATAAATATTATTTTCTGAAATACTATACCATTCATCTAGAGCTATCTTTTTTTACTGATGTACAAACCTATAATTTAGGTTATGCTCATCAAAGCATTAATGTCAGCCCATGATTTGCTCCTTGAAGATCTGAGAAGAATTAGTAAAGGAATTAACCAAGATATTGATTTTACTGGAATGACTTCCAAAGTCGATAATACAAAATTGTTCAATTCTGCGTCACCAGTACACGTGGACTGTACTGATGGTGGACTGTCACCTCAACTGTCTCCTTGCCCTCAAGGCAGTAGTGAGGTAGTATATTTTCCAGTGTGGATGCTTTATTGTTCATTCTTCCGTATTTATCTTTTAGACTACTTGCTCATTTGATAGTTTAATTTAACCTTCACTTCAACGTACCTGTTCGTTATACTGATATGCATACTGATGGGATATTCCAATCCAGTCTTTATCTTGGGATGAACTTTCAAATGCTTACCAGTTTATGGGGAATCAGCTCTCAAATCTCTGGAATACATTTCTCAAATTCCACAGGTATGTTTCACATTTATTATTGTTGTAGTTACTCTTTAATACTCAATTCCTTGTCTTAAGTTTGGCAATTGTTTAGTTGCTTATAGCCCTTCTATTAGTAATCAATCGGTAACTTGATGTTTGCGCATATGTTCTGATCATTATTGTATCTGGAAAAGCCATTCCCTTAGTTTTTCCTGGTATCAAGGTTGATTTTTCCTTGGTTTTTTCATCCGAGCTTGAGCTTGCTATAGAGGTTAAGTGAGTTTTAGCTTTCTTCTGTTTCTGTAGCAGCTTTCTGGTATACCCTTTTTTCTGAGGCATCTATTAGTAACATGACATGAAGTCTTGGCCTGATTACTTTGTTTTGACTCATGAGGCACTTTAATATTTTTAATATAATATAACAGCATTAGTGATTTAGTTCTAATCAATGACATACTCCCTTTTTTTTTCACTTTACCCAGGGAAAACAAAACAAAGATACTGGAGTTTCTACGTAATTCATGGTCTATTGATCGAAGAGCTGAATGGTCAATATGGATGGTGCACTCAAAAGTTGAGATGCCAAATCAGTATCTGAGTAATGGAGTTGAAGGAACATCAGGCAAACCTGGAAGATCACTAAATTCAAAGAAATTGACTGATGATGTAAATATCTTACATATTTTGTACAAGATTCTCCAACTCATTATCTTCTGCTATATTTGAGATTAATCTTTAGACTACATATGCATTTACTTAACTAAACCAATTTCATGAAACTTGTATTCCTTTTCTTTTTGTTCAGCCTGTTCAGACTGCAACGATGCGTGCTGAACTTCATAGACGAGGTATTGCACAAATGAGGGTAAGTTACTGCCTTGTCTAGAATGCTTTGTAATCTCATTTTCTTTCCGAATGGAAACTGAGATATGCTTCTTTTATCTATTGTTCTGATGAATACTAATTCAATGCAGATCAATCATCGATCACTTCAAGACTTGTGCCTATTTGGGGAGCCTTTGCACATTCCTATTATTATTGTAGAACGCATGGCAAACATGGCCCGTCCTGTGGGCGGGAATTCATTCTTTAATGCTTCAGATGCAAAAGCAAATGATGTCCTGGAAAATGGATCTAGAATTGTAAACAAGCCTAGCGGTACCCCACAACAAACTGGGAATGTATTGAGAGTAGTAGTTTTTGTGCATGGGTTTCAGGCATGTTTCATGCTCTCTTGTAGTTGCCTTTATCTCCTAACTTTGTTTTGGCTTCTCTTCTTATATTTCATATTGCTGTGACTTCAATCTCTCTGGGTTATAACTTATAAGTGATTTGAGAAAAAAAAAACTGAAAATGAAAATCTCTAAATTATATTTATGTTATTTCAATTACAATAAATCACTCTACATGTTAGGCCTGAAGATGCAGCTTTTGCATAAAATAATTAAATGATGTTCATAGTCTTATACTCTAAATTCTAGGTTAGATCTATGGATGTGCCTCCGGCTTGCAATGTTAGTGGTAAATTGGCAGAAAAATAATTTAGTTTCTAATCTGTGGGTAAATGTTAGATATGGATAATTTCCACTCCTAACAGCTAACAGAAAATTTCTGCTATGGTACTACTAAGTTGTCTTTATGTTTTGACTTTGTGGTACCTTTGAAGCTAAATTCAAATTGTCTGTCTGTGAAAACTTGTTTATTTGTTTAAATGGAGCTTTTAGTGTATTTGCTTTGCTATATCCTTTGATACTTAGTTATAAAATGGATTGTTGCACAGACCCAGATTTGGTCAGTCCAAAAAATCATTTGTGCAGTTACTTCTATTAACCCTTTGCAGGACATTGACACTGGATTTTATACCATATTATTTGATACAGTAGATAAACATTGTAAACCTTAGTTATTGGCTCCTCATCTTGAAATGAGTACTTATTGATATAAAAGTACCCATGAATGCCTCAAAAACTTTGAATGAATGGCCTTCACATTTTACTTTCCGCTCTGGCTCTCTCTTTTTTTTTTTTGCCTACTGTTTTTATAATATTCTGTTTGCCTTTGACTGATGTATAAACTATGTTCTTGTTCCGAAGATTATCCGTGACTTTTATTAGTTGATATTTGTACATTGTAATATACCAGTTAATGGTATTCCTGCTTTATTGATGAGTTGATTAGTTTAATTTCTTTGTTTTTTCTTCTATTGCTCCACTAGAAGATCATTTGACTAAGTGTTTTCCTCATCACATACAAATTAACAGGGACATCATTCAGATTTACGGCTCATTCGTAACCAATGGCTTCTGATAAACCCCAAGATACAGTTTCTTATGTCAGAGGCAAATGAAGACAAAACATCTGGAGACTTCAGAGAAATGGGTTTACGGCTTGCCGAGGAAGTGATCTCTTTTGTAAAAAGGAAGATGGATAAAGCTTCAAGAAGTGGGAACCTCAAAGATATTAAGCTTAGCTTTGTTGGTCATTCAATCGGAAATCTCATTATCAGAACGGCCTTAGCAGGTACATACCTTTTCTATGCACAAAAGCTTTGAAGTATATTAGCAAACATAACAATTGAATTTAGTGAAAGAAATGTTCTTTTTTTTTCAACTGCAGAGAGCATCATGGAGCCTTATCTAAGATACCTGTATACATACGTTTCTATATCGGGTCCTCACTTGGGTTATCTGTATAGTTCAAACTCCATGTTCAATTCAGGGCTGTGGCTCTTGAAGAAGCTGAAGGACTTACAATGCATCCACCAGCTGACTTTCACGGATGATCCTGATATGGAGAACACCTTCATCTACAATCTTTCCAAGGTGCCGATTGCACATCTATTGACCCTCTCAGTTACTGGTGTTGGTGCCCCATCACCAACATATATTGAAGAGTAAATTAATAATTTGGTCCTTGAAAGATGATAAATTTCTCAATTATATTGTTTAGTCCCTGAAATATGCAATTAAAATCAATTTGGTCCTTTTGTTAAGATATTAATTCAAATTTAACAATTAATATAATTTTTTAACATCAATTGTTAAGTATAATGTCAACAAAATTTAGAACCATATTATATTTGTCAATAAATTTTAGTTAGTATCTTTAACAATAGGACTAAATTGATTATAATTGCATCTTTAATATTATAATTTTATCTTTCAAGGACTTAATTGAGAAATCTACTATTTTTCAGTGATCAAATCAATAATTACCAATGGGGGTTGGGTCTAGCAGAAGGGGCTAGTCTCCCACAACGTGGTGAACCCTGGTTCAAATCCCCACTGGAAGAGGTGCCCACATTTAATGCCCGACAGTGCCTCGAATAGGATTGCCTCCAATGGAGGATACCTGTGGGAAACCAAAAAATCATTAATTTACTCTAGTTATACACAATTTGGTCCTTAAAAAGATTATACTCTAACAATATATTCATGAATTTATTCTCATACTACAGAAGAGGACGCTGGCAAACTTCCGGAATGTGATACTTCTATCCTCACCTCAGGTTAACTCCTTGTTGTGCTTTTGATGTGAATTTGTTCAGCTTGTGATGTAAAAAGGAAAATTCTTAGACAAATTTTTCCCTAGTGTTAGATTACAATATCTTGCATTAACCTGCTTGATCATTTTCTAATAGCTAAAATGCACAAAAGTCCCCTGAACTTTAGTCATAGTGCAAAAAATCTCCCTAAAAGACTCTAAAATTTTGATTTTGTGCAAATAACCCTCTTTCTTGAAAATTTTCATTGAAAAAAACTAAGTTTCTTTGTAATTTTATGATTGTTGCATTCTACATTGATCCAAACATAAAATTAATTATTGTAATCAATAGTAGCCAAAAACTAAAAAAAAATCAATGAAAATTTTAATAAAAGGGAGTTATTTGCATAAACTCGACAGTTCAGGAAGTCTTTTGTCACTTTTCAAAGTTTAGCAGTTTTTTTTGCACGGTGACTAAAGTAGAAAGGAATTTTGAACATTTTTACATTTTAGCCTTTTCTAATTAGTGATATGATTATATCTGAAACTTATTTATCACGTAACAGATTGCCATTTTTGTCTTTATTCTAAAGAGTCAAACAACTATATATAGTATATTAGTTTTGAGTTTAGTGCAAGGTGACATTTTTTATATCTACAGAAGATTTCACACTTATAGTTAATAATGATTCCTGCTCATTGTATTTCAGGATGGCTATGTCCCATACCATTCTGCCAGAATTGAACATTGTCCATCAGCTCTTTTGGATTACTCTAAAAAAGGGAAAGTCTTCCATGAGATGCTCAATAATTGCTTGAACCAAATCCAAGCTATCACCGATCACGGCGTGGTCATGCGCTGTGACATCAACTTCGACACCTCTTTGTATGGCAAGAACTTGAACACGCTCATAGGACGAACAGCGCATATAGAGTTCTTGGAGTCTGACATTTTTGCAAAGTTCATAATGTGGTCTTTCCCGGAGCTCTTCGCTTAATCACATCAGTTGATTTCGAAAAATGGCAAGCTTGAGCACCAAATCAAGAGCTCTTCATAGATGCAGAATCCAAATCCTTCAAAGGTCAATATCGTCTTGAGTGAGTACTATTTTAGCTTCTCCTCAAATTGTAGGGTTGATATTATTCCTACCCTCCAAAACTTGCCTCAGTTTTTTTTTGTTTTATAGGGGCATATAAGGTTTGTTGTAGGGCCATTATTTTTTTATTGTTATTTTTTTCCACTTTTATGGTACCTTGACCTATGAATTTACTAGTGCTTCATTTTATATATTGCCTCCTTCAATGTGAAAGATAGGGATACACCTTATATGCCTGTAATCTGAAAGACCTGAGCCTAAGTTATACCTTATAACTAAGGCATGTTGTACTTTATATCTCCTGTACAAAAGAACAGAAGCTTATTAGGTGTATGACATCTGTTCAACTCTATTGTAATTTGTTAGATTTTAAAGTCATGTTTCTGAAGTCTTAGCCTATTGTTAACCCTTGAAAGTTCTTACTATCTATATATATATATATATATATACTTTTTGCCTAATTCGTTCATTGCTCTAAGCTATTTTATAGTAATAATTGATTATATTAATATCAGTAACTAATGACAAGGTGATATATAGGAAGTGGAGGCAAAGTGCCATTGCCAGTCTATTAAGGAGATATAAAAAGAGAGTGATGTATATACCAACTTTCCTTTAATAATGCATCAAATTATGCTCAATTTGATTTGGTGAAATATTAAAATAATAATGATAATGCCCCGATTTTGCAGCTTGAGCTTTTAACGCAGAGATTTAAGCAGAAGTTTGAAACTTCAGTCAAAAAGCTTGAATGCCTAAATAGAGTCATTTATTAGTCAAATTGTAGAATCAGCTTTTCTCGAATTCCGCTTGCTTTTTCTATTCACTTCACGTGTTAGGCAGTCATGCAGTCAATGAAGATATCAGTATTTTTCTTCATTTTTCTAAGAGTTGCCATGATTATCAGTCACCTGCAGTTGCTCTCATTTGATTTGTACATGATCCAAATTTCTTGAAAAACTGCTATATCCATATCCAAGCATGTAAAGAACTCATTAGTAACATATTAAATAATAGTTAGTGTAATTCAAAACAACAAATCCCTTTAATTTCAGGACCCAAACACCACTAACAAGTAACTAATAAGGTTTACAACTTGTAACTTTTCATTCAAATGCTTCTTAAAACTGATTTCCATTGGCAAATTGCCTATATCTAAGGGTTTCCACTTTCCACCATGATTATAAAAAAAAAAATCAAAATAAAAGTTTGAAAACTACAATGGAACGAAAAATGTCTTGGGAACCATAACAAAATCACCCTATAATTTGATAACCAAGATAAAGTTTTGACCAAAATTCAAAATATTCAAGAGTTTTGAAGTTTAGTTAGCCACCAGAATGGAGGAACAATAATCTCCTCAGATTTCATCAGGGAAATAAAATAGCTTGACTATAGAACAGTAGCATTACCACAATGGATTACTTAAAGCCTTATGCATTTACTTCCTCAAAGAAAAATTGCTGTATTACAAATTTACCCAGGCGAGTACATACAAAAAGAGATACATACTGCATTAGCAAAAGGCGGCATGACATGAAACATTCATAAAGTAAAAAGAACACTATGTTCTTTCACACAAAGTTCTGATATAAATACAAGACAGCTTAATACTTATATGCTGCTAAATGCATTGGTCACTCTTGCTCGTTCCAAAAAGATGGTAAGATACAAAATGTGTAGGCTTCAGAAATTTGTACATTTGATCCTCCGTCACGGTTTGCCCTTTTTATTACTCCGCAAAGTTTGACACACTCAGATATTCGAGCCCCTCGGTTCTACAAATCACAATCTTCCGGAAAGCTTCCCTCACTTGGCGCTCCAGCTGATCCAGTCCGCCTTTAAAAGATTCACAAACCGAAGTCAGCTCGTTTGAAATATGTTCAATTTCTGATTTCAGCTCCTCGGTCAGCGGAAACTGAGCTGAATCCACCAAGTCTGTCAAGTGGTGGGTACATCTCTCCACCTGATGTATTTCCTTCAACAAACCATTCGAGTTTCGACGCTCTCTTTTCTTAGACTCCTCCACAATCCGTTCATGAAGTGAGATAATTGGTGTGCCCCATGAGAATTGCCGTGGGATCGAAAAATGAATATTTAGACCCCTATCCTGACAAGGGATTGCTGCAACAAGAACCCACAAGACAAACAAGAGAACATTGTTCATCGTAAACACAGGAATAGCAAGACCACTCGTTGCAGTAATCTCATTCCCGCGAGGTGGAGCCATGTTACTTGCAATGGACTGCAATTGCTTGGCAGCAGACCAGGAACGAGATATAGACCATGAATGGGATCGAGAATGCCCTGCAGAGTGATGACTATCCTTGCCAGTGTTATGACGACCAAAAGATCGGTTGCGTTGAGAAAAGACAGACCCAGAGTCTTTGTCATCGAGCATTGCCAGAGCCAAATCCACCAGTGCCTTTCTTGCTCTCCGGAACTGACCTTCACTCAATGCTCTCTTATGAGAATCCAAGGCAGATGTGACAATCTCCAATTGCTTTTGCCACATTCGAATCTTCTCGATCCCTTCACGACTTGCATTACAAATATCAAGTGCCTTCACTGACCTCTCAAAGAAATCTGAAATCAACTTATCCAGAGGGGGTTTGGAGACCTGCTCTTTCTTGTTCAGCAGAATAGCTCTGAACTCCTCTTGGCAACAAATGAATGCATCCAAGAGCTTCTGGATCCATTTGAGTGAGAGCAATTCATCGTCACCAACCCCAGAAACTTCATGAAAACGATCTGTAACCTGCTTTTGGAACAACTCAAGCTCTCTATCATGGGATCTAGACTCATTACTCACGTCCACAGAATGAACCTGTTCACGCCTCATACCAAAAAGTGAACGGCCAATTGAAAAACCGGTAGAGGGATCTGAAGACGACATTATCAGACTTCAGAGAGAAAACCCCCCTCAAGATCCTCAGTTTTCTTGCCAGACCAAATCCACTGGATCACAACAAACCCATCATAAAAAACTGCATTGACCTACGTTTTTTCAGTTTCTTTTAAATTGATAAATAACTTAAGATAAGGTATCTACAAGAGTTAAAAGTTCATAATCAACACTCAATTTCCAATTGATCAATATCACCGATTATATATGGATCTATGCAAACAGATCGATCAAATTCCAATACCAAAACCTAAGCTAAACCCAAAAAATCACTCAGTATCCAATCACATGCCTTCCTTCTCTTCAAACTCAAAAATAACAACAACTAGCAAAAACCCAGCTCACGATCAAACAGTGTCTCCGTAAATGGCTTGATATTTAAAAAACCAAAACAAAAACCTCAACTCAAAAGGCTACAAAACCTCAGAGAAGTTTCCAATTCCAACACCCAGATGCACACAAATTCAAAAAATCCCCAGTAAATGAAATATTTCTCATGAAAAACCCAGAAACAGCATTAAAGGAAAAATTAGAAGTGAAGAATAAAGAAGGCACCTTTAAACTTGGAATCAGATGGAGTTGAAACTTGAAAGCATCGAATTCAAAGGAAAAGCAGAAAAGGAGATGACTCGTGAGCAAAAAGCGACGGTTGAAAGCATCGAACGAACAATGGCGGATTTACGAACCCTAGCGAAGGACCTAAGCCCTCGCTTTGGTTGACGCCAGTTGAAGAATGAAGGTATAGTGCGATGAAAATAATGCGAAAACTGAAAAAACACAAAGTGTTTTTTTTCGGAGGGGTTAAAAGAAAATTCTTATGAAATAGAAAAATTATTTATTGGGAATTTTATGCTGAAAAAAAAAATATAAAATGTTTTATTTGATGAAGGGGTTATAATTTTGGACAAACATGTTATCATTTTCATGTGTTAATTATTTTTTCTATATTTTAAAATGATGAAAAAATGAGAAGATTAGTAGAATATTTTTCATTCATATTTTCTATTTCATTAATTTTATAAGAAAAAAATAACTAATTCACTATAATATTTAAAATTATATATGATAGTATAGATTCTCTAATTATGAAGTTTAGCATTTTATTTTTAAAAGTAAACATACAATTTTGTTTTTTTTAAGAAATGCCAAAGTGTTGTGCATATAGATAATATAATTTAGTACTCTAAGCTTATTTTGGTCAAAGACTCATTTTGATCTTAAATGTATGTTAGTATATCCTTATGTTTATTTTGATCTCTTATGTTTCAAAAAATTTATATTGGTCTTAAATGTTAATAAAATATTTTATTTTGGTTCCAAACTATTGAATATGATTATCTTTATTTCGATTCAAGTTCAAAGATGACGTGCTCAAAGTTACATATTATTTTCAAATAGTACTTTTTCTATCTAATTAGGACTGTCAGAAAACGAGGTCAAATAATGTCTCAAAAGTAGTCGATGACAAAAAAGGTCTCAAAATTATGCGTCTTGTTTCACGGTCAAACAAGCGAAATTAATCATATATTTTTCGTTTTAAATCTAAATGTAACGAGTTTGAAGTTATGAATTATTCTAAACGAGTTTTTTTTTCTTTTGCCCTATAATCCTAACCATAAACAATGAATATTAAGTGATGTACTTCTAGACCGTGTAGTGATATAGCTTACGCGTTAAGTATTCTACTGGATCCGTGTAATGATATAGCTTACGCGTTAAGTATTCTACTTGACCCGTATAATAATATAGTTTACGCGTTAAGTATTCTATTTGAGGTAATATATCTTTTAAAAATCAATTTATATATTTACTCTATTTTTAATAAAATGTGACACATTAGTTTAAATAAGGAAGTTGTAAAAGGAAAATAACAAAGAAGATTATATAGAGACACCAAATATCAATATAGGAATTTAGTAATGTCAATATGAACTTGGAAATGGGAAGCTTGGACATCGTTGAAACGTGTCTATCTAAATAACGGCGAAGAAAAAATTAACATTAAAAAATAAAAAAAAAACTTATTAATTTGTAAGAAAGCCCAACATGATGAAGAAACATTAAATTATTTTCTTCATTAACGCCCACACTCATATTTTTTGCAAAATATATATGTAACATATTATTCAAATTATTTAATTTTTATATCACTAATCTTTGTTTGATAGCATTAAAAATTAATCAGATAGCTCTCAGAAATTAGTCATACCTTTTGGCACAAAAAAAATCACATTATTATTGATATATAAAATAATCACTTGTAAGAGTATATATATTTTTTTCTTAAAGGGATAACAAAATCTAATATAATAATTGTAAGAAATCTTTGTTGTTGTAGAAATAAAATGGAAGTGGGAATCATATATTATAAATTCTTGGGATGTGAAATTTCAACAATTTCTGTTTAAAAAAATTAATAAAAAATAATTGCGTGAAACATTATCCTATGAATCAGATATTGACATGTATCAGGCCACGAGTTAGAAAAATACTGACCCTTCATCCTTATGAACAGACATCAATTATGAATTTGTCGAAGTTTCATGACCCAAAATAATAATGATAACAATTTTTTCTCCATAAATTATGATACTTTTATTATTATTATTATTATTGTTTTTTATAAGATTATTATTGTTATTTCTGTTTAAAATATAAGAAAATGAAAAATGATAGATTATGATTTTATACATTTGCTTAAAAATTAAGCAATCAAATGTACTCATGAACTTTGTTTGATTCATCTTTGATATATTATTACTTGAGTTTAAAATTATTTTTTATGTTGGCCCATTTTTTTTGTTAACTTTTGATATATTGTGGTTATCGTCACCTTTTGAAAATAACTATAAATTTTGAAGACAAAATATATTTTTACTTTATATTGGTTTCATATATTTGAGAGGAAGTACATTTGATCTGAAGTGATTAAAATGATATATATAATACTAATTTTTATTTCTAACACCTGCTAAATTCTTGCAACTCATAATCTGAGAATTTTTGGGATGAAACTGCATTTTTCATTTTATTTCATAATAAAGAATGGTAGGATACTAATGAAGAGGCTTAAATTAGTTTGAAGAGGCTTTTTAAAATTTTGTAAAAGAAAAAACTAAAATTAACAACTAATGCAATGAATATTTACTTTTTAAAAGTTTTGTTTATATATATATTTTAATATTGTTAAAATATAATAATATTTTTTACCTAGTACTTTAAAGCCACTAATAATAAAAAAAAGGAACAACTAAACAATTACAATCATCGAATTAAATTCAATGTTATCATATATCAAAGTCTTATTGGGCACGTGCCCCAAACTTTCAAATTAGAAATTTATTGTAGACTTTAACCCAAAGTGATTGACATTTGTGATTTGACAATGACATTTAGAAAAACACAAAATTTGGTCACATTTATAATCTTTTTTACTGTGTTATTTTCCTTAAAAAAAGTGAGAAGAATCCCAACTAATGCAGATAAAAGAAGACCCACAAAAAGTTACATTGTGTGAGCATAATAATGATCATACTAAAAGAGGTCAATATAATATTTTAGTTTAGTAAAACCAATTATTAAAATGAACAACAAATTTCTTATGTCTATCTCTTTATGACCTAACTACTTCCTTATTGATGGACTAAATCTACAAAAGGAAAATTTCCAAACTAGTGTACAAAAATTTCTATGCAATTGTAAACTACGTGTACCAATATATATCACAAGCTTGCAACTACTCTTCACCATTGACATTAATATATCATCATTCCTCAACATGCTTCATACTTCCACCATCAATTAAAAAAAAAAAGCAACTCAATGCACGAGGCTTTCAGGTGAAGTCTGAAGAGGATCAAGATATACACAGCCTTACCCCTGACTCTGCAGAGAGATTATTTCCAAGATTTGAACCCGTGACCTCTTGGTCCACCAGGCAACAACCTTACCATTGCGCCGAGACTCGCCCCCCCTCTTTTAGTGATTCTGTATCGACTAAACAAGATCTTAAATTACTCTTTCACCGTAATCAAATCGTATGGGCGTAGAAGATCTTTTCTGTAACTGTTCTAGAATATCAAAACCTACCAAGTTATTTATGAACAGCATTCACTGACGAATCAGAATTAACAAGGAAAAAACTAATGGTTTTAATATAATGAAGCCCTTTGAATTGTGTGTGATAACTGAGAAGGCATTACAACCTAACATCAATTTTTTGATACATTGTTGGCAGAAGATGAGAAAGCAACAAACAAAAGCAACATTCTGAGTTAAAAATGCTATCATAAGGGCTGCACTACTTGAACAAAAGAGTCATACAATACAACAGAGAGTGACAACAAATTGCCTATTCTGATCACAATGGTAGCAACTAGCAAGGAAAAATAAATAAAATAAAAAAAGGGAAAGATACCGACTCGCTCTTTAGCTGACATTTGCTTCATGATCTATTCACAAGCCAATTTGGTGTCAAAGCTGCTCAAGCATATTGCAAAAGCCTGGAACGCGGATAGGGGATATCGATAATCCATGGTGAACATATCTTTCCCTACTTTTCCAAATTGCAGAATTATCTTATCATGATCGGGTGGAGCTGGCTGAGATGGTGTGGGAGCACCAGCAGCCGGCTGGGTAGCAGCAATCAGTTGGAAGTTTTTAACAGAGGCAACTGTTACCCGTCCCCGGAAGTTGAGGCACCAGCACTGCAACTGTTCGTGCCATCTCGGAGGTTTGTTTTTCAGAACTAAGGGTCTGCTCTTGCCATCCTCATCCTCATTGCTGCAGGATGCCCCTATCTCAGAAAACCGGGCGCTGCTGAACTCAATAGAGTGATCTAGAGACTTTGAGAAGGAGATGCTCCGGAATGAGTCCTCAAGAGAGCAAGGAAGCAGTTCCGGTTGGCCAGGAACTGTGCCATCTGTGTCGAGCGCAGAGGCAGGAATTGAATGCATAATGCAGTGCATCCTCCTTGGACCACGTGTCCCAAGCACATTCAATTCGTATGTTACCTGAGCTATGTTGTAAGTTCCAGATGGGACCTTAGGTGAGACCTTTTTGGAAAACCTTCGGCTTGTCCTCCCAGTTCCAGGAGGGGGTATATGAGCAGTAGTGTATGGAGGCTGTGTGTCATATATTATGAATTTTGTACCAAGAAAGTTTGATCTGATGAATGGAAGTAAAACAAATTTTTCAGTCTTTGTTAGGGGAAAATGACAATAGAAAGATCTTAAACAACTTCCTTTGAATGGAGATTACAAGACATGAGACAATCCCATGCGAAATAACAGTTGGTCATTTTTTAAGTCATAAATCACATGTCAGTAACAACAGTTCTATTAGATTTAGTACTTCTGAATTCTGTAATATATGATGGGACCAGGGATTCTTTTAAGTCTAAAGCCTAAAATCATAGGAATATTAACAGTTTCTTCTATATAAATTAAAGATCGAATAGCCTGATGTTAAACACTTGAATGTAGCGAACTAACCTCAGCTTTCCAATATAAGTGCTACTGGATCTAGAGATGTTGTCAGCATCCATGGAAATAACATACTCGGTGTAAGTTGTTCTTCGTGTCCTCTTGGCAGAAAGGAGGAATTTTCCGTTTTCAACTAACAAGGCTGCAATAATTAAAAAAAATGAAAGGGATAAGATTAAAATAAAAATAGAACATGCTATGAGTTCAGCATACGTTAGAATACGGTAGGATATACGTTGACAAATTAAAGCCTTCTCGGGCTTCACTAATTTTAAAGCTCAGGTATGACAAAAATATAGAATTTTCAAAGCTCTCCTTTTAGTTCTTATAATTGCTTTGGCCACCATGTTATAACATTTTGGCCACCCAAAACCTATATGCTACTGGTTTTCAAGCATGACATACTAGTCAGTCTGAAGTAAAAAACGTTGATAGAAGAAACGTAAAAAATGTGAACCGTTTGAAACATTAGACCACAATTGATATGGAATAGTCATGCCAAAAGCGTTTCTAAGGATGTTATTGTAATACAAGTAAAAATTGAAAAGTATTTATTTCTTTTGCTTTATGAAAAAAAATGGTTAAATCACTATTATGGTAACACTTGGTGCACGTGTGCTGAATTATCGCATGCGTGTGCATCATGTGTCGGTGCAACCGTGTAAGATTTTACTCAATTTATAAAAGGAAACCTTACCAGGGCTGAGACAAAGGAATAGGTGGTATGTTAAATTAGATTTATCTCTTTTGATGAAACATTGAATCATTCCATCTCTTGGTCCTGGCTGAAGGGTCATCAAAGAAACAAAGAATTAGGGTTTAGCTTTCACCAAAATGATTATTTCTACAAGCAACAAAATTACCAAAATGAAACATCAAGTCACGCAAAAATAATAAAGCCAACCTGCTTCAAGGACACGGGGAAAGTAAGCTTGCCACAGAATTCCGGGCTCTTCACGATTTCCTTACACATGTTCCTCCAAGACCGGCAAACGGCTGCGCAAGCAACAACATGCTTTCGAGCAGGCCACGTACTCTCACTCTCCTCTAGTCTTCTAATTACATCGTATAGCAATTCTGGGGGTAGGCTAGCCCAGTGGCTATTTTGAATCACTAGAGGTTGATCATGTAAATCTTGGAACGAACCATGAGACTTTCCTCGGTGGTGGCCACTCAGGCGGACATCAAAACTCCGTCTAGACAAGCTCCCAAAACTGTCCCTCACGTCACGAACTATGCTTCGGAATGACATCTTACAGCCAGATCCCAATAAGACAACTATTCGGTTCTCTTATAATTTTGGATGAACAGATATAACTGATCTTTCTGAACATATGGCTGCCACATAAGCAGAGACTAATCAACACTAAATAAATACTATTCATCTTTTCTACAAAAAAGTCACTTAAGAGTTAAGACCAATAAAACCAAATCAACTATCATCACTTCACCAGATCATCAATATACCTTGAATCTCATTTATCCATTTCCATGAATCAAATAACAGAAGTAATTGCAATTTCATCATCATCATGAAGGACAACCCAGAACAACAAAACACTAAAAAGTAACAAGGGAAAATACTGTTATTTTATTTTTTTATCTTTAAAATAGACCTAATTACTGTTTTAGGTTTTCATATGAGCTATATTCTTGCGTACACTAACGGATTTTTTCCGGCAAAGCAATATTTCAAAGCTACCGTGACATTAGGTCACCACCTAAATTTAGCAAAAATAAAAAGATCAACATAACTATCTAATTTTCCTTAATATTCTGAGCTATTTTTGCAAAAAAAAAAAAGTCTATAAAGCTCAAGTAGAACAGATAATACCTCTTAAGACTGAGACGTAAAGTTTTGACTTAAGCTGATGAAATCTCCATAGCTTGATCAGAAGCCATCCTTAACTGCAAATCTGAAGAAAATGTCAGAACCCCAAATCTCACAACCCTCAAATGCTTAAAAAAACAGAGACTCAATCTAGATTCACCTCCATTATCAACGAAAACTAAGAAAAGAAAATGAAAATCTAGTGCATTTTCAACTTCCGAAAAAAGTTCAGATTCGAAGCAAACCCTAAACGGATGGTTTGAACTCCAAAGAAAGAAAGCTTGGGTTTTGAAGATGAACTTACATACCCAGATTTTGGAGAGATCTGTATCAAAACCACAAACACAAGCACTAGTCACAGAAGATGAAATCTACTACATAAGCATAAGAAAAAACTGAGATCCCCTTTATTTTTTTGCTTGCAGATTCAAGAGCTTTTTCTGGTCAGAATTCTCAAACACCCACTTGCTAGTCTCTTCTTTCTTTCTTTCTTCTTCTACCTTTTCTCTCTCTTTTCTCTCTCTCTCGCTCTCATATCCGGACTCCAATTCCGCATTAAATCTGGTTCACGAACCAGAGGGGGGAAAAAGCTATGAGGTGCAATTATTAAATTAATTATTTAGATGCAAAAACCTCATTTTGGTCCTAAATTATATGGTTTTTTCATTTCCTTTCGGTCGTTACACTTTTTTTGCTTATTCCACCATTAGTTTCAATTTTGATTTCATCTAGTGTCTACTCTTAGCATTGGGCTAGACTCCTACCCTATGAAGTATAGACACTTCATTTTGACAGCGTGTCGCCGTGTCAGACACGTGTCAGTGTCCGACACTTGTACGACACCCACACGACACATATTCATAAATTTTAAAATATAAAATCATTTTTTTATGACTTTATCATGACAAACAATAGAAAATAATATCAGATATAACATAAATTATGAATAAATATTGTAATTTTTAAATTTTCATAAATATTTATATATTTTTAATTATTATTATATATAAATATATGTCGTGTCGTGTCATATAGTTTTAAGAATCTAGTGTGTCAGTGTGTCTGTGTCCGTGTCGTATCTCGTGTCCATGTCAGTGTCCATGCTTCATAACTCCTACTTAAGATAATTTACACGTATTCAAATAAAGTGAATTAACATATAGAAAAAGAAAAAAAAAACTTTTTTCTTATAATTATGTCAACTATAATATAACCACCCGCGTCAGGTATTTTGTCTATTCTTAGCAAAAAAATAAAAAACTATAATATTATCTCTAATTTATGATTAATAATGAATAATGAATATATTTTGGTAAATTAACCATTTGATTATTGAAAAATTACCTCACTAAAATATTGGAATACATAATGTAGTCATTAAAAAAATTAAATGATATACTCATTAGGTCTTGAAATAATCAAGTAGTATGTTATTTTATTCATGAAAAAGATTAACAGATATAGTATTTAGTTCTTTTAGAGACTAAAATATATATTTCAATTTTTTAGAGACTGAATTATCAATTTGATGATCTTTTAGATATTAAGTTGTTAGTTTAGTCAATATTTTTTTTTCTCTCTCTATCAACTCATTTATCAAGACATGTATAAGAAAAAAATTATATATTTCAACTATTTAAGTAAAAAGTAGCGTCAAAAATGAGTTAGAATCACATTTTAAACTGGCAAAAAAAAAACAAATAAAGAAATTTGAAGATCAAAATAAAATTGATAAATAATTTAAGGACCAAAATTGAACCCACACTGTAATCCGATAACCAAAATGGAGTTCTAACCAATTAAGTAATTAGATGAGATTGATTATTTATTTGTATGGGTTTATTCCTTGGGTTTTACTTGAAATACCACTAAAAAATGTTGATGTTTTGGAATTAATTAATATATAGCCACTTGGTGTTTGTACAATGTAATGTTGATGTCGTGACCATATGCCATTTGACTTTTATCGTATGTTATTATTTATCCACTATCTCACTCCATTATCAACCTTCCTGGCAAATACACATTTACACACACACACAACAGCATTCTTATTTCTTTCTTCAGATTTTGTTTCTTCCTTGTCTCTACTCAAAATTCTCATATTTCAATATTTTTTTAGTATTAGAATGATTTTTAAGTTTTTAAAATTTTTAATAATGTAATGATTCATGTTATAATTTGTGATTTTAAAAAATTAATATTTTCATCTGTGATGTTTCACATCAGTGTTGTTGTGCATGTGAATACAAAATATTCCAAATGCTAACTTTGTTTTATTTTTTTTTCTTTTTCTCTTATAATTTTTTTTATTAGAGATAACTTTATTAATAATTATATTTTATTTTTTTAAAATCATTATTGCTATAATGAGATTTTGTTTATTTATTTATTTTGCCAAGAATCTTTGAGTTACTCTTGCAATTTTAAAAATTGATCATGATCATCAAACTTATTGTATTTCACTATGTATTGTTTTAGTTAACATTTTCACTCAAGATTTTAATATTTTTTGGCTATTTGCTTCCATAAAATAAAATGTATTACACAAGGTCAATTCATTTTATTTTGGTCAAAATATAATTAAATTGGTCATGTCAAATGCAACAATTACATGTGTATATATATATATATATTAATCAATCCAATTAATATTTTTATTTGATCTTTTATTAATAGCCATTTGCTCACCTGAATTTATTTAATAATAGTCATATACATCATTTATTTATATTTTATAAGTTAATTTTTTTTTTTCTTACTCGTTTTTTAAAAATGAGTTGATAGAAACAATTCTTATTATTATAAATATAAATATTAATAATTATTATCATAAATCTAATCATAATGAGAGAGTGTCCTAAGAGGAATAACAACAATCACGAAGTCTCGAATCCAAAGTCTTACTTAAACAATATTAAATTACTTATCATTTTCACTAACTCCTTGCTAATAATAACAATAATAATAATTCTTTGAGAAAATTACGCTTAACTTAATTTTCCTCACAATAAAATTAGAAAGTCAGGTTATACTCTAACTTGCAATAATTAAATCCAACCACATCTATTAAGAAAAAGTTGTATTCTATAGTATGCAATAGAAAATGGCAATAGCTGAAATAGAAAGTTATCATATAATTGGTTGTATAATTAAGTGGGACAAGCTATGATGATGTTATTCTCCTAACTCTCGTGTTTTTCTAATGTTCTTTAATTTAAACTTAATTAATTTAATTACTTTAACTTTACTCAATCCACTAAAAAACATGACATTTGGCAATGGCATACCTTGCCTAATGCAATAGTCTAATAAACCAAATGTAATAAATTAATATATCAATTCATTCTCTTAATGTAAATCTGGCCATAAAAAAATCTGTCTCTTAATGACATCATAATAATCAACACAAAAATTAATTAAAATGTGACGGATTTAAAATGAATTTGATTTTTTTCTAAAATTGTTAGTTTTTACAACAATATTTTAGATAATAATTGAAAATATTGGTGTTAGTTCTTGTTATTTGTCTTATTTGAGTATTATGGAATTTTCTCAACACAATTCAACTCACAACACTTTGTTCCTAAATTATAATGACTTTTAACAAGCTTAATAAAATCATAAGAAATACATTTCTACACGTAATAAGTTAATAACTATTTTAGTGACAATTAGATAATATAAATTTAAACGTGACATTAAAGAATATACTATTTTTATTAATTATCAATGGTCAATTTAATGCGAGAACAATTGAAGATTAAATACCATTTAAAGAATTGAAAATTTTAATAGATGAAAATAAGAGGGAATATGTGTGTGTGGAAGGGAAGGTGAGGTCAATTGAGTCCAAAATTTTTCAAATTATGCAAAACTTCTTC